>PNEQ01111641.1:0-46679 GCA_003012365.1 Medauroidea extradentata
ATATAACAAAAACACCTCATCCTCACTGCTATCAGACATGTTTCTCACAACTACTGCCTGAACATAGTCTCAGTTCCATGTCAACCTGCTCCTTGCTGCTCCTTGCCACTCCTTGCCATCTGCAAGTGGGCGCAGAGTCGCGTGCCTTGCCGCTCCACGCCTTGCCGCCCCTTGCCTCTAGTGGGCGCTCAGCTTTAGAGGCCTGCAAGTAGAGTACTAGGGGCGGTACAACACTCGCATCAAGTCTCGCCCTATTTTCTAGGTGCAAGACACGAATATGGCGGGCTGTCTTCTCACTGATAACTCACCTCTATGAGACACTCTTTGGTGATGCTGCCTATAATCCGTCGCCACGTTTGCCTCATGCGAATACTGAGACGATCCCGTCGGGAACATGTCTGGCTGCTGTATGCGCCTTTGCAGTCGAGCCTGAAACTGGGATCTGGCTGAAAATATTCAAAAATTATGCCAAGGTAGAACACTGAATTTGTGCGTGACTATATGAGTGAGTAAGTGGAGAGGTTTAAGTCAGCATTTAAGGGAAACACCTACCCACGGCGCCGAGCGTGGGCGTAACTTCAGCCGTTAACAAGATTATTGGAATACTGCTCATAGCACATGGGTGATGTCGGCTTAGGAATAGCATTTGAGAGGAATCTTCGACCGGTGTCGAATTTTCAACTTTGACGTGTGGGAACAGCGTAGCGATAAGAGCCAGCGTCCTTCGCTTGACGAGAAGCATTTCACCTCTATTCGCAGCGCGCCAAACTGGCGTGCAAGGTTTTCCTTGCAGTCTTTTTTCCTACGGGATTTTAGGCGGGGACCACAGCATTTTATTTTTGAATAGTATGAAGTAAAGTACCAACGTATGCCTCTCGCTTTGCACTTTACGAATTTGGGTAATATTTTTGTAGTTACAGCAGTCTAAAACCCATTTTTAGCCATATTGAGAAGTACGAAAATAATGTTTCTAACAAACGTGTTGAATTTTTGAAAACAAAGGAGCACAGTTTCAAGTGTGTGTTCTTTCCGTACCCACTACATAATATGCTTCTGTTTTAAAAATATATCCACGCCTATTAGAAACATGAATTGGGGGTCCTCAAAAATGAGGTGAGAAAACAGCTATCCAGTTTATTTTTTTAATTACCAACCTGATTTGTTAAACAGACACTAAGAAGCATTCTTTTGACTTTACGCCACACTGTCTACAAATAAAATTATAGGTAAATATACTGATACATTTTGCTTGGTTTCAGTATAACGTGTCCATAGTCTTTCTTTAAGAGCACATGGTACATTCAGCGCTAATAGTCAGTTCAGAATTGTAGGTTTTTGGATGCCAATTTGCAAAAATTAAAAAACAGTAATCTTAGACAATAGTTTTTGCCAAATTTCTGAGAAAATTTTTTCTCGATCAACGTATATCAGAAGAACTATTTCTGACGTCGAAATATCGTACATTTAATTGCTGCGCAAGAGATCACGCATAACAAATGCATCATTCTGGGTAAATGTTTGCTCATAAAGTTGGCAAATGTAATGATCAAGTATTGCCGTTTTGCCGTTTTTTATATTGACTTTCAAAAACGTGTAGATCTGAATTGAAGAACTAGGCTCTTATTTATCTACCACGTCCTCTTAAGGGTGTTCACGAGGCAAAATTAAAAATTTTATATTTGCCCGGCATAGTGTTAGTTTTATAGACGTTACTTGTGACTACATTTTCCACTTGTAGACATTTTTTAGCTCTCATAGTTTTCTCATAGCGGCACGTCAAAGTCAGAATTTGCAAGTTAAAGGAACATAGGTTTAACAAAAACCAAGTGACTTACTAGAATGAAATATTTTACACTGAAATTAGATATAATGGACACTATGCTAAAATATTTAAAAACACATAATGGAATTCCTTGGTATTTTTTTAAAAAATCCGAAAATGAGGAAAATTTGCCTTATTTATGGCAATTTTTAAAAAAGACAAAATGACTTTGTTGAGTGATTTTAAATATTTTAGCATATGGCCCATTATATCTAATTTCAGTGTAAATTATTTCATTCGAGTAAGTCACTTGGTTTTTGTTAAACCTATGTTCCTGTAACTTGCAAATTCTGACTTTGACGTGCCGCCATGGGAAAACTATGAGAACTAAAAAATTTCTACAAGTGGAAAATGTAGTCATAAGTAACGTCTATAAAACTATCACTGTGCTAAGCAAATATAAAATTTTGAATTTTTGCCACGTGAACAACCTTAAACAACTGCATCGTCCAACCATACCTACACCTATATTCTTTTGCAAAACACGGTGGCACGAAATATTCTTGCGGTTTTCTATCGTCTCTTACTATAGGGTAACCGCTTAAGGTTCAACAGAAAAAAATAACAGTACTACTCAAAATATGGTACCAGTTGAATGCTCCGCACATAAAGACATTATTTTGCAGCACGCACTAGTCTTGCCCGTACTGCTCACCTTTCTTGTTGCCTTCGTCACATAAAAGCGTCACTCGAGGACTTCTCTTAAAGTGTTTTAGTTCGTGTTTCATGCTTTCATATCTTACTACGTTTGTAGACACGAAGATAGTCAATATTTCGGTATAACCATCTTTTTTTGCGAATAATTCGTCTGAGACATTTTGAGCAACGACTCTATAACGACACGTAAATTTTGGTTTCAAAATGTTGTGCTTTCTACAGAAATGAATATTCTCTGGAAGTAAGCGTTAACATACAGTGCAAGTTCAACGAAACGAAGTGTACTGCACAGGCGATGTTTTTATCGCACCCTCGTTATCAGTACACTAGTGTCAATTTTCTGGGACATACACGGACGTGACCTATTTTAAGCAGCACCTTGGTCTTCCGACAGTTTTTTCTTCAGAAAATTAGTTTAAGGAACATAAGAAAGCAAATTAGCTGAGATATTTTCTGTGTATTTTATAGCGTACAGACAAATGACGTGCCGCTATAATAACAGAGGATCGTTTGCATGTTACTGGCGGTCTGAAAACCCCTTTTCTATAAAACGTAATTATTTCTTTAATGTTACGACTGCTCAAGTATTACGCAATGCCAAATTTCTCGGGACAGCCTTCATTTTACGTAGGAAATTGTAAGATTCCCTTTACTATGGTACCTCATTTCTATTGTTTTTAAGATAATAATTTTGGAGCTTTAAGGAGACCACATATCGTAAAACGATCTTAAGGTTTTGTTGAAAATAGATTTTAGTCCCACTATGTAGTATAATTTTCACTAATAATAATGTATAATTTTGGCTAATTCGTTGTTGAACAAAAATTTATTTTAATAAATTATTATTCAAAACCTTAGTTTTTTGCTTTCAAAACTAGTCAGTATTTCATTTACTGTTCCCTACGAAACTGAGAGACGTTTTTACGATATGCTATTTTTTAGACTTACAAAACCTGTTCTTTCAAAAGCATTAGAAATTAGGGAACAATGCCGCAATTCATATATTTTAAGCAGAGAGACCCCAAAATGTCCGTAAGAATGGTGACTCATTAGTAGGGCCATGAACATTTCGCGAACAGAATTTTGTCCCAGTTCGTTTCAGTGCCTTACGTGCACATTTGCAACTATGCTACATGATTATTGGCAGCGTGTCTGTGTGAACTGACGTCTCTCGTTAGACTGCGCAAGTCAGAATAAGTTTACTGCAATACCACGTGTATGTTATTTGCAGGCAGAACCCCAAGACACGTGAGATTTAAAACATCCAATCACTGGTTATATGTCAGAACTGTAGATGGGCGCAAAAGGCGCTGAAAAAAACTGGGGCAAAATTCTTTTTCGCGAAAAGTTAATGGCACTACTCATTGGAAAAGAATTTTTCAACAATTTGTTTCAATGCCTTACGTACAAAGCTGCAGCTCAACTTTATGGTTAATGACAGAATGCATTAGTGCAGAAGAGTCACTCATTTGGTTGGGCCAATCAGAATAAGGTTGCTGCAACAGCACACGTCTGTGGTTCGCGGATACAACTACAAGACGTGTGAGGGTTAAAACTTCCAATCACTGACTGTGAAGCAGAACTGCATATGTGGAATAAGGCATTGAAAAAAAAAAAAAGCCCTGGGGGGGGGGGGGCAAAATTATTTTCGCGGAAAATTCGTGGCACTACGGCAATCAATTACCACGAAGCAGAGCTGTACATAAGACATCGAAACAAATTGTTGCAAAATTATTTTCATCAAAAATCACTGGCTCTACGACTCATAATTGGACAGTGTTATGCAACAAGGAACCAACCCATAGTCCACAAAATTTTTTTTAAAGAATTGAAAAATATTAATAGACTCACAGGAATTCTGTAACCCCTACTTGATGAATAACGTAAAATTAACTAAATATTATCTCTTTTTTATAATTAAAAGGAAACAACTTATTGGCTGTTATTAGACTGAACTTCTCTTTGTTAATTTTGAGGGTTGGTTCTTTGTTGCATAACACTGTCCAATTGAAAAGTGTGAAGTACATTTGAACCTTTCTAACGGATTCGAACCAGGAATGTCATATTTCATAGGCATCGAGAGCTCTCAGCTTAAGAGTCGTAAATGACATTTGAGAGTCTCATTCAACGTATCTCCAACCAATGGTTAGTAATGGTTCACGCCTCCAAGAATAGGTCACGCAAGACCACTTAAAAAAATAAGTACTCGGTGATTCGGTTAGGTTCGTGATTTTGCTTCACTAGACAATGTCACGTCGTTTGAAACATGTTTTCTTCGTCGTCTAGATCTCTTTCGTGCCTCCTGTAAAAGAAAAAACATTTTTCCAAGCGCAGCTGAAAAAATTTTACTGACATTTCACGCTTTTGAAAATATACAAAATAGAACACTCAGTATATATTTTAACATTCGAAAATTTAAAAAGTGAAAAAGTTACGATACAGATGCACTTACAGCGTCAAGGACGAAATGTATTAAAATGCTGATAACTTAGCAGACATTTTTGGCAAAGTTTCTTCTTTAATATGGGTTGTATTCACACTTAGTAGAATGTAGGTACATTGTGAGCCACTCCTGGAAATTATCTATATGATCGTTTAAGAAGTGTTTCTTTAATGTGTTTGCGTGCAACGTGAATATAGATAGTGGTATACAGCGAAAACATTTTATGCCAGGATGTCCTTGAAAACGCTGCAGTTTCTTGCAACATGCATGACTTGGTGATATCGTCTGACACAACGTAGCTATCTTAAGACTAGTGGCGTGTGGTGAATGGGTTGCAAGGTAAGCTGATATTTGTTATAACAGTTTCTGTTTTCTTCCCAGCTTATGCGTTGACATTACGAACACAGTTATTCAGAGAATGTCATGCCGCGGTACATAATGAGAACCTCGCAGTCAAATAGTGAGTGGCCGTATTACGTTTAGTTTGACTCGGATGCAGTATGGATATTTGTTCCTGATACGTGCACCGAGGCTAGTACAGTACTGAATAAACACCTGCTTACCTTGCAACTGTTCGCTACTACACGCCACTGATGCAGACCATTAGCAGGCATCAAATATTGCAATAGCGGGATTCTTGCTGGCTCAGTTAAACAGGGCAACAGCTTCACGTACAAGCGAAATACAGAAATCTTTTAATACGCTGAACGTACGTTGAAACACACTAAACAGTTATGCTTGCCCGCGATGAATCATTAACTCTAAACATAAGTTACAACAAGAATATATATATATATATATATATATATATATATATATATATGTGTGTGTGTGTGTGTGTGTGTACATATACATATATATGGACACACGTCACCTGAACTCTATAACCATACTTTGAGGCACTAGAAAATCGCGAAAATGTATAGCATAGTCTCCAATTAGCTATAACTGGAGACATGAACTTTTCGCGAAAAGAATTTTGCCCCACTTTGTTCCAGTGCCTTATGTGCACGTCTGCAGTTCTGCTTCACATATATTGGCAGCGTGCCTTTGAACTGTGACGTTTCTCATTTGACTGTACCAATCACAATAAGGTTACTAAAAACCACACGTCTGTGAATTGCGTGTAAAACCCCACGACACACGAATGTCAAAACATCCAATCTCTGACCGTGAAGCAAGTCTGCAGACGTGCACACAAGTCACGGACACAAAGTGAGGCAAATTTCTTTCCGCGAAAATTCATGTCTCTAGCTATAACCGTGACACGTGTGAACAGTTTTGTGGCGAATCACACACGATGTGTGTTCAAGCTGTACAGTTCTAACTGGGCCTGGTGAAGAGAGAAACAATGCATCAAATAAACCATACCATAGCCAATGTCTATACAAAACATTCAGTGTTGTATACAGCATGTGGGAACCTAGCAAATAGTCAACTATTTCCGCGATTTTCCAGTGTCTCTAACTATACTGTTCGCAGGCTTTCACGGCCGTTGTCTGCATTTCCCAGGTTTCTTTGCCAGCTGCCGAAACGTCGCAACACAGCATCAACAGAAGCGTAGGAAATATATACACTATGTCGTCCAAAATATCCCTATAATGTTACACATAAAACTATCACATTAAAGGTTCTCTTTGTCGATGTATTATACGTGTATTTTATGAAACGATCGTAAGAAACTGATTTCACTTAATGTTATGCATTCTGTATAATATGATTTAACTACATGTCATTTATGTTCGTTTACCATAATTGGTTGTTTTATTAATAGTCTTTTTGGACATCTTTATACTGAATAATAATTTCCTGCATATCAACCCAATTTGAAATTACCTTTAAAACTGATTATTCCTAAACATGAATTTCGTAATCATTAGAAACGTGCAGAATTATTTTCTGACAGTAGTCTAGACTCCTAAAGGCTGTACACTAGTTCGACATCTCAACCGAGCGATGTGAAGCAATGGTGACACGTTGGTCTCGCATTCGGGAGGACCCGGGTTCGGACCCCGTCTTCGGCCATCTTGATTCCGGTTTTCCATGGTTTCCCGAAATCGCTCCAGGGGATGGTTCCTTAATTAACCAAAGGTCATGGCCGACTCCTCTCCCAGCTCGTGTCATTGCAACATGTTGTGTGTCACTGTCGCTAACGACCTCGTTGTCGACGAGACGTAAAGCCCACTAACCTTATCTTGTTCGACAGCTCCAGTTGGCCGACGATAAAGTGGCCTGCCGCGGAGAGTGCTTATGTCAAATAACTAGAGACCAGTATAGTTTTCGCGGAAAGATTTTTGCACTATCATTAGAGAGGATGATTTATCGCGGGAAAGCTTGACTGTTTGCTAGTTTTCAAGGCACGTTCAGTTTACCAGAAGATGACTGGCTTTCGCTTTTATGTGGAGCTGTTGCCCTATTTGGCTGAACCAATAATAATCCCGCTGTTGTAATATTTGATGCCTGGTATTGCTTTGCAGACAGCTACATTGTGACAGACTTAGCACATCACCTAATCATGTGCGTTGTGACTATATCTACAACGTTTTCACGAGTGTGTTGGTACAAAACAATTTCGCGATATACAATCCTCTCTAACTATCATGTTTCATTGCCTTACGTGCCCACCTGCAGCTCTGCTTCTTAGTTAATGACAGGATGCTTTTAACTGCCAGTGTCATGGGGTTCTTCCCCCTAATCACAGACGTGTGGTGTCGCAGATACCTTGTTTTGATTAGAGCAGTCAAATATGTGACACCTGTAAATAAAGACACGCTGTCAATAACCCAGAAACAGAGTTGCAGATATGCACGTGAGGTACTGAAACAGGATGGTGCAAAATATTTTTATTCAAAGTACCAGCCTCTACGAATAATTAAACAGTTCCACCGTAGAATGACCACAAACCTTCAATGTAGTCACACACTTAACTGATAGCACATGCATGTTCATAGCCTAAAAACGTGAATTTCGCGGGTCGCGAATCCTATAAAAGGTTGATGAAAATTCAACCACACGCGGACCACGCTTAATGCAAGTCTGAGAATAGCAGCTCGCCGTTGAGAATCTTTTATTCTGGAAGTTAACTGGTGAACCGCTATGGAATAACAACTTCATTTTTAACGTGGTTCGCAAAGTATAGATTTAGTTTAAATTTTCAAAATTTTAGTGATGCACTCAGAACACAGTCCGAGTTTCACGAGATACTTCATACTAACCCTAATACAGCAAAAAAATTAAAGTTATGTGTGCATAATATTCGCAAAATTTGGAGGTTTTTACATATTATTACTAGTTTACTTTTCGGTAGATAGCCTAAAAATTTGAAATCATAAATATTTAACTATAAAATGAGTATTTGTTTGCTCTATCTTAGGATGCAGCAGGATGCTAAGGGCCTGCATGTATTTTCCTAATTACCAGACGAACAGTTCAACCGACGTTGTAGATCAAGTTTTACGCTAATTACAATTACCAAAGTTAATTGCAATATTAATCATGATCGCCTTCTCACTGCACCATGCGGGTCCCGGATGCCTACAGCTGTAATTAACGAAAAAATCGAACCCGAGGGATGAGAACCAGTTCACTGAAGGCAGACTGAAGGTCGCGGTGACTCGCGAATAGTTCGACCATAACATCGTTATGCGGGTCATTTGACCGAGCCCTTCAAGTAGAAGGTGCGAGGCACCGCCCATTAGTCGAGCTGTTCACAGCTTCTGCCGATACAAGATAGTACGAAAACTGTGTGAATGATGTCTGCTTAGGAATGATTAGACGTTGTAATGCGTCAATCGACTATGCGCCAATTGCAAGTTCAGTATAAAATATTTTTCAGCTTTGAAACATTCTTATAAAGAATAAAAAGGATTTTACTCTTATAAACTGTGGTTACGTATAGCCTATTGGTAGAGACATGCAAAATTCGCGTTATCATTTAGTAGCAGACTAAACTGCACTTTCCTATACACAACAGAGCATAATCTGCGATTCAATTGGCCACGAACTTTTATGTGTTGTAATTTACGTGTGTCATGTCTTTGCAGAGATTTGCCTCTCTACCGTGTAAGCATTCTCCGCGGCAAGTCACGGCAATATCGGCCAGCGGGAGACGTCGAACGAGCCTATAGTCACTTGGAGTCTAGTCAGCTGTCAAAAAATAACGCGAATTTTGCATGTCTTTACCTATTGGTTTTAAAGGACTAATATACTGTTTGTAAGACTGTTTCTATTCCGAAAAAAATTACAGCATGATTTACAGATATTTTAAATTAGGCGCATGGTCTATTAATCCAATTACGTACCTGAAGTATTTCTGCGCTCAGGCTAGAATTCAAACAACTGTGCGTGTCGTTTTCGCAATTGGCCCTCGATTTATTTGAAACCTTCTGGAGGACGCTGAGCCAATAATAAAGAAGCAATCACTGAGTCAGCGAACAGCCAATGAGCTGGTGCTGTCTGCTAGAGCACACATGTAATCTTGGAGACTAGCGTACATGTCTGTGAACCCGCGAATTTTTAAAGTCTCTAGGAATAATACTCTAAGAATGTCATACATGTGCATGTATACCCATATCAGTACTTCCGCCATATTAAAGAGGGTATGATATATAATTCAGCACTAAACGTATCAGTTTAAAACTATAGATTTCTCGAAGCAAGTTTTGTGAGAAAAAAGCAGCAGCATCTATTGACAATACTTTTTGGCAACTTTCTGAGCAAATATTATCCTCGAGTAACGAAGTTCTGAAGAGCAACCTCTGACGTCGAAATCTCGTACATTTAATAGCGGCGCAACCGTTTGCGGTTAAGAATGCATCATTCTGGGAAATGTTGCCTCATAAAGTTGGCAAACATCATTGTCTAAGAATGTTGTTTCGTAATTTTACAGTATCGATTTTTAAAAACGTGTACAGTTCAATTGGCGTTTTTAGCGATTTTATCTACCACGCACTCTTAAATCGTATTTTGTTTATGCTGCTGAATCTTAGGTACAAACAGTTTTGCGTAGAATCTTAAAAAACCTTTTTACATATACACAACTCATTCATATTCAATATTACATAATTAAATAATAGCATCGCCACTTAAAATGCCGTCTTTTAATTTCTTCATGTTTCAAGACTTTAGACATATGCATATGTAAATATTATAATAGGGACTTAAGTAAACCTTACCTTGCATTAAGCACGTTATATACGAACTATAGTAAAGCGTAATTATAAAACTATTACGGTAATATTAAATTAGAGACTGTAATAAAGAGTGTGTGACAGATAAATAATCGCTAAAAATCCCATTTTAAATATACTCGTTTCTGAAAGTCTACATGGGAAAACTGCAAAACAACAACCCTAGGAAATGACATTAGCCAACTCACGAGGAAATGTTAACCCAGAATGATGCATTACTTAAGCGTCAAATGTTCCGCCACGATTAAATGTAGGAAGTTTCAGCGGCAGAGATTGTTCATTAAAAGTACGTTACTCGAGAAAATTTAGCTCAGAAAGTGGGCAAAATTTATTATGTATAGATTCCTTTTTTTTTTTTTTTTTGCAAATTTGTTTTGAGAAGCCTACAGTTCAAACTGATGCTTTTATCCCTGAATCATGTAGGCGTTTCATGTCTCCCAATTCTCACAATTGTGTGAAATCCTGATAACACCTAGTGACAATCACATACAAAAATACGCACAGAATCGTAACATGTAATTTTAATACAAACTAGCGTTGTCAGTAATTCAACTGACTGTTCAGTTATAGGCTAATACCTAAATGAATAATTTCTGAGTCAGAAGTTACACAGCTCCTGAAGTCTCATACAGGCGTATTCCAGTGGCGTAGCGTGGCTGTGCTCGAAGGCGTATACGCTTTGAGCAGTTGTGTTATTGCAGAGACCAAGGTGTCTGTATTATAGGATGATTCGTACCTTGCCTCTTGTACGCTACTGACTGACCATACAAGTCAAATGGTTCCTCAGACAACTCAGTGTTGTGTATAGTCACTGCTGAAGATAGGGTGAGACGTAATGCTCTTGTTGTATCGCCCTTAGCGCTCCACACTTTCATTTGTCATTCGGGATAAAGAAAGCACTAAATATTTAACCTTTGAAAAATATCACTAGCCCTAACTGCGTATAATTCTACGTTAACTGTAGTCGCCTAACTGCTTGTACGGGTGGCAGTGAAATTACGCAACATATTTCCAGGTAGTTTCCTGTTTAAATACAACCATACCGAAACAATAGCAACCATATCGATGTAGTTGTATTTGATGTAAGCAATAAAACATTTTAAAACCAAACTGTATTGATTCCTATTGACTTCACAATTTCTCTTATAGCCGCGAACATCAAGTGACGTGTCCAGAGAGGTTAGACATTTCCCTTCGTTGGTTGTTACGCGCGGAAAAATATGAATTAGCTGAAATTACGTCTTTAGCAAGGACTTTTTGAAATCTCACTTTATTCCAAAACGCTTCGATCGCTCAAAATACTTTTCTTCGCGTGTTCGAGGCACTAGACGTTCGTAAGCGGTACGTACGAACAGCGAACGCACCACGCCTCACCTTAATGAGCCCATAAAATTATTACTAAGTTTCTGTACATACGAAAAAAAAGTGTAACAAATGTTTTAAGAGCATCATGAAACCATCTTTAAATCTGCCCACGTCATTCATTGGAGTTCTCGTGTTCATTTGTTGTACAGCAGCTTTTTTAATATTCCATTTTAACCTCATTACTTTGTTTTGAATCGTTCACTGACGAAACCAAATATATGAAGAAGAGGACAGTTTCACAACGTCTACAAGATGTCCATGGTATGGGATGTGTTAATATGGAGTTCTAGTACACGTTAAATATCACGATACTTCCAATTAGCCAGTCAGTTAGAGCCGTCGTACTGTAATTACCGCCTTCTTCAAAGACTAGATGCCGAATGTGACGACTTTCACCACACTCTTAAAGTGAGCATAGAGCTTGTCAGATTCGTACATAAATATGAGTTGCATGCAGTAGCGGCCGGCATATAAGTGCACATGTGCACATGCACACCCAGTTTTCTATGAAGCATTTTTGTAAACTATTTAAAACATTCTTGTGCGTTTTGTAGCAACAGTACAGTTTGAAATGTTCGTCTAACAGGTCAGAAATGCACGGAGTTTTTGTGCTGTAAAGCTGCGATGTTGCAACACTGTACTGTGCACAACGGAGCTGTGCTCTCCTCTCAGACTCTCTGCTCGGTCTTTCTGTGCAGCGCACGACAAAATGACATCACCTCTTATAGGAGTTTTAACATTGAAGAAGAGCACAGGTCGAACTGTGCTCATGCATGTTGATCGCGGAAACGGTTCCTTCTTTCACCTCTTGGTGACAGCACCTACTGGTGCAGCTAGTGTTACATCAGCGCATCTATAAACACCTTGCTAGATGCCAGCAGTTACGCTATACATAATACCAGGCCAAACGAACTTTCTGAGCAAAAATGTGACACGAACCTTGAGAAAACTAGCGAGAAGGTGCCGTTGTTTTGAATGTAAAACAAATGTCAATAATACAGGATGCAGGTAATGGATGTATATTCGCACAAATAGTGCTTTCACATATTGAATCAAAGATATTAAATATTACTCAATAGCCTTACTAGAAAATATTATTTTTAACGTCGGACGTTACGAATAATGTAAATATTAGTTATCATTTAACTGCCAAAAATGATACATTTACAATTAAATTTAAACTAGGTAGAAAATTATACGTACTGAATGCTTATTTAAGAGACATATTGAAATTTGCCTGCAAATTAAATAGAGGGAAATGAAACAACTTTCAGTGCTAGTAATGACATTTTAACCAACGTTTTTTTAAACACGATATGTTTAGTAAAAAAACATGACATTTAGCGTGTAGGAACAATTTGTTACTGTTTTAAATTAAAAATTTTCTTTCTTAATTATTTTTCAACACAATGTGTGAACACCCATTATCTGACTTCACCGGCCGCTACTGGCTGTATGATTATGTTACACGAATGGAAAAATATGATTATTCAAATCGGTATCTAAATGCAATAAGCCCTGTTATTTCAGAGGAATTAAAACGTTGAATTACCTATTCGTTGGCAAGTTAAATGCATATTCAATGACCGGCAGGCGAGAATCCATTGTACTATACATACTCAAGCCCCGTCTATTCGTTCATTGTTTGTTGTTCCACTGAGTAGCAGCTGGTGGACAAATGGTCGGGGCTTCAGTATACACAGTACAGTGCAGTCTAACATGCTGCTCATTGAATCCGCGAAAATTTCCGGCCCCTAATTAAAGGTAAACCGACCTCATATGATGTTAAATCACACTTCTGACATCACGGTATTGGGTAGTAAATCTTGATTTGCTTAGGGTAGACAATTTTTCATGCAGGTAATAAAATTATACGTACCCAGTAAATAATACAAATTAATACCACACTTAGTTTTACGTTTTGACATTCCGCTGATACGGGTATTCAAAACCTTAGTATCTCGAAGGAGGGTAGGTTTACCCTATAGTTGTGTATTGATTTAACCATAGACTAAATAATTTAAAAAATATGATTCCAAAATATAATTATAATAAAAATATTAACAATCAAATCAAAGTTTTCGGGTCAGCACATGAATGCGTTAAAACCCGAAAACTAATTTACGCAAAACTAACCGAAGTTGTGAAAGTGTGTAGGCCTATATAAACTGTTATTTTTAAATACTGTTTAATGTTACCAAATTAGCGACATGTAAAGAAAACTAATATTTTGGTTGCGACAGACTGTGGTTCCTAGGTTAAGTTAGTAAATAATTGGGTCCCTATGTAATAAGTCACGTAATTATTGCCAGATATCCGAAAATAGGGACACATGTGTGAATCGGATACTCGGCTCAAATATTTTTTGTAAAAAATTGTGAGTTCAAACATGAATTGAATGAAACAAAATACTTTTTTCATATAATGTATAAAAATATATTATTTGAAACCATTTAGATTGTCATTGGTAAGTTTATCATAATTATGTGGCAGAGGGTCAGGTGTAAAATTATGTAGCTTAAGGCCATGCTTTCACGTTTCCTCTGTTTTTTATAATTATTTTTTGAGTTTATGCGAGAGAATGTATCACAAATATGTTTGTCTGTTTTCATTAACATGGTTTTTGCCCTAATATGTATTTTTTTTCAAGAGTCAGTTATTCGATTTCGACTAACTAACAATCAACAAGCATTGCATTAATAGCATGAATGGCTAAACTATAGTAATTGCTGTTTTTATAAACACATAAACTTGGTGGAAATAATTCTTAACAAAACTGCCAAAACAGAGTTTTAATATCTGCTCTCGTTTAGGCTTAAAAATAACTATCGCTAAAACAGGGGAGCATGATCTCAAGACACGACAAGATATTGAAAAGTTTTTTTAATAGGCTGCGTTGCGCTCTTCTCGGATGGATCTGATCTTGACTGTCCCGTCCACTTTCGATTTTGATTAAAAATTACATGACTTATAAAAACAGCAAAACGTACACAAACATCCACTAGTAACTTTTGAAAAAAAGCTCGGTTTTTCTTTTGTATGTAAGTCGGCTTCTAATAATCGCGAACGAAAAAATTATAAAATATATGATTTCAGAACGTTGACTGAAACTATTTTTGTATTAATGACATATGACTAGGTAAATGTTAGTTTGTTAAAAGTGGTAAATTAACTTAAAAATTTTGGTTGAGGGCCTTTGAGTGAAATCACAGAAGTTGTCCGATTGGTGAGAGAAAAAATGTTAATTAAATTAACAGTATTAGTTCGAATTAATTACGTCACATGTTTCAATTTTCTTCTACTTCTGTGTGACTGCAGGCAAGATCAAATACTACATGTGGATGACGGTACGACGTTCAATAACATAATGATACTACCAGTGCTAAATTAACCCACTCATTTTCCCTAACAGCCCAAGACGAAGCATCACTGACCTGTCATGAGTCAAACGATAATAATACTGGGCATTTGTGAGAACGAAAACCCAGTCATTGTTGACGTCTGCACAGACATTTCATCATTGGTTCCATGGCCTGAAACCCTTGTTTTGTTGTGCAATCATAATGTAAACCCTACCGATAATAAAATAAAGTAGAATTTCTACTACCGACACTTGATTTTATTTATTTGTAACAAAAATTAATTTACGCATCGAGTACATACTTTATATGAAATTATAAGTGTCTTTCCATTTTAGCCTGAAATCCATAAGCCACCAGAGACTTAAAACTCCCAGTTTTAAAATAAGTTTGTCTCATAGCCTGTCCTTAAGGGAAATTATTTCAATGAATCTAACACTTCAATATAAATTGCTCAGTACCCAATCACGAACACTCCACGGACTCATGAATGTAAGTAAATTTTTAACGTTTGTCATACATCAGTTTTTAAATATTACAAAATTAATCTAACTTTTAAAGGCGCCACCTACCCAGAGCTTCAAATGCATTGCAATGTTCTAAAAATATGTTTCTTTCAACGCAACTATTCCACGTATGACCATACGAAAAAAAAAATACACTCTTCGAACAAGGACGGAATGTCATTGCCACAATGGCCATCAAAAACACTATTTCATATTCCTTCAACATAGCTGAATATGGCATTTCCACACTACCGTACTGTAAAATGTACTAACCGTAAATATGCGAAGCTCAAACAGAAGCGTGCATTGAATTTCGTTTAAGATTTCCCACTCACAAAATTATATGGTCACTGCTTGAAGTTCCATAGTAAAAACTGAACGGCGGGAATCATGCGCGCTAGTTCAGCGTAGGGCTCGTTGTGACGATTCGTCATTTGATGCGCGCTTCATGGTCACCCTTATAGCTCCGTCGCTTCTGAGCCTATAACACGCAAATAGGCGACGCCCGTAATGCGTTTTCTAATTTCTGGGTTGATAGTCGGCAGGGCAAACAAAACACCGCGACAACGTTTGCCGTAATTATGTCATTTGTACTTGTCTGTACCGGTTTTGTTTTATCAGCCTCGGCGATATAATTTACTTGCTAATTATCGCGACTTGTAACGCGACTTGCTACTTTCAAGTCATCCTGGTCATTACGCTTTAACCATACATTAATTATCAAGGAAACGTCTTTCTAAACACGCCAATCTTCCCTCATTCATAGTGTTCAAGTGTTCAAATACACATCAAGTTTAGAAACACTCTTTAATACAACAATACTACAAACATACCTCTAACATTTCACTCTGTAATGTATATATACAGGTCTGTCTTTAAAGTTGTGGACCCGTAAAAATTCGTTTTTATTATATTTGTGCCAAACACTGTTCAACTTTTACACATAATATAACATGGGACATCCCCAAATAAAAAATGTAAGTACCCTAGATTGTGCATCGAAGTCACAAAATGGCCGTTGCGGTGTAAACTAAAAAAGTAATTAACTTATGAAATATAAATTACAGGAACTAAAAGTCTGTGCATTTTAAAATATGTTTGACAAAAGTAATTTTTGAAAAATTCAGTAACAGCCAAAACTCAAGACAGCCGATGTAAAAAATTTCTATTCTTAAATTTAAAAGAAATACTTTATTACAAAATACGTTTGGTAGTTTATTTTAAACCGCGTAGTAAACGATACATTTATGAAACGCTTTTCTCCAGATTTGACATACTTTATTACACCTTAGCTGAATACTACAGGAATGAGGGTTATCGTTATTACGACATACGCTGTGCCTACAGAGCAGTGGAGCACGCGGTGCGGTGTTCAGTCGCTTATAAAACAACCCCGGAGGAAAAATGCTCCAGATTAATCCAGCCTTTATAAACAAAGTGAACTTGTATGGTTAACGCGGTCGCCGAGCTTGAAACCTTGCATTTCGGAGGATACTTAGAAGTCTCGTCCAGGGAGGTCACGCTTCAATCTTTGGGAGGGCATGTACTGGAACAATCCTCACATGAGGAACAAGAAGAGTCATGTGAACATAGGCGCGAAAACGCACCGTTACTATACTACATGTCTCATGACTTACAATGCATAGCGCGCGGGCAGGATCACGTTACTTTGGAATAATACAGCAGACAATGCCTACCGTCCAATTATACAGGATGTCCCTAAATAACGTTTAAAGCTCGCCTTCACGTTGTACGCGATGCGAAGACGAGTAAAAATAAAATTATATATACACTCAGGGTCGCAGAGGCTGGGAAGTGCCCGTAAATTGACCCACAAATTGTGGACTTCGAGGGTCGCAATCTGCGTAGAAATAGCAACTGATCGCAGTGGCAAGTCAAATAATGTATAAAATGGGCTAAGCTAACAGAGCGGCAAGCAGCGGATGTGTATCGATTAGATCGCTCCGAGATTAAATCAGGTCGGGGTGTCTCCCAGGATCTCACATGTTGGATGGACTCGTATGCGGTGAAAACTGCAGTTTCCTCTGTCCTCTCATTTCCGGCCAGCTCCATAATCACCCGAGTCACACTTATTCGCAGTGGTTATCATTTTAATGCTATTTTAACGCAATTAACGAGTACTTCCCAGTCTCTGCGACCCTAAGTATACTGTATCATTTTACTCGTCTTCGCATCCCCTACAGTTTGACGAAGGAAGAGCTTTAAACGTTATTCAGAGACATCCTATATGCAAATCCTCTGATATGTAGTTGCCAATAATAGCCGCAATGGCGTTCCAAAGTAACAAGATCCAACCCACAAGCTATGCATTGTATGTCAAGTACTGTTAAATATAGTGCACACTTGGTGCTTTTTCAGACCCGTGTTCGTATAGTATTTTTGTTCCTTTAGATGTGAGGAATATTCCTGCAAAATATCGACCTCAATTTTGAAACATCTTGAATTATTTGAACTCGTGTTCCGGTATACGATAGTACGTGTATTTACTATATTTCCTATAGATAATGCGCGAGTATTTCGCATATTTATTCTATGCCAGGTTAAACGTCGAGCCAGCAATAAATAAGAAAATAATTCGAGGGAATAATACATGCTACCCGTTTGTACGTGCATATTCGACTTAGTTCAATGTGTTTAAAAGTTTATCATGTCTAGCCTGATGTCAGATGAAGTGAAGTGAAGAGATTTTAGTCAGTACTTAACATCTAGTGCTTGAGTATGGAGCAACGCCGAAATAAAGGGGTGGAGGAAACGAGAGATCCTCGAGAAAACCCGTTGAACAGTGGCATCATCCGGCATGATCCTCACATGCGAAAAGCCGAGGACCGACCCCGCTAGGATTTGAACCCGGATCGCCTTGGTTGGAGGCGAGAAAACTAACCTCTCGACTACAGCGGCCCCTGCTACCATACGAATATACGAAATACTCGTACCTTTATTTAAAATACTTACATAATATAGCAGGGGACCTACTCACGTTCCTTTCAGACAGACTATAAAACATACCTGATGTTAACGTAGGACTAATACTTTAATATTCTGTAAGAGAATTAAGTTTCTGCAATATTTTCAGGATTTGATAGAGCATGTTGTTAAAATTTTTTAAAACTTACGTAAGGTATGTTGCTGCTGTAGTAGTTTTGAACTGTAAATTGTTACAAATTAATACAGTTGTTTCAGAGTGCTAAATTACTGCATTCGAACGTTATGTACAGCGCAAGGTAACGGCTAAACTACCTAAGCGGTTAAATTGCGGGGTAAAAAAAGATTGAACAGTGAGTTTAAAATGCTGATATTTGCGACAAAACTCAGAAACAGTTCTCGGGAAACAGTATGAGACAGTGTATGTAAGAGGAGAAGCGTCAACCGGCAACATGTGGCATCTTACCTGGAGGTTGTCCTGCGCAACTTACGGTTTCAAATGTGTATGGCTGTTCGATGGTGGTTTTCTCAGGGAACATAAATTTTACCTAAGCGTATGTCTTAGGGGCTTTCTGATTAAGTTTCAACATGACATGCTATAGGCCTAACGCTTTTAGTTACACCGCAGTTTATTTTTCTATTGACATGTGTTCGTTTATTTTATTTACCTTGATTGTTCTGCCGGAGGAAGTACTTTGTTAATGTTTTCCCGCTTTATAACCAAAACATTTTTAATTGAGAATGGTATGTGGTTGTTAAATAGGGCCTTGTTAAACTAACAAAAATAACACACACAATATCAACACTAAATATTTACTTCGTTGTCAATTTAAACTTCTCTACTCTGAGCCGTTGAAGGTCTAATAGCTTTAAAAACCAATTTATATAACCTTACTTTATGCAACTTCTATCTATAATTTTGAGTTGACGAGCATGCAGGCTGATGTAATTACACTAGAAAGATAGGCATAGTTTTTAAACTACGTATAAAGACTATATATATATATATATATATCTTCAGTGCACTTTATTTAAGCGTATATAAAGAAATCTGGGTCAAATACAAAACGTGTAAAAAGACAAGACAAGTTCCTTACTTGATGTAAGTGATAATACCTACTTTCTTGAGAACGATGCGCCACAAATTTGTCTTTAAGTATGCTTAAAACATATAATTAAAAAATTTAGTGGCAGGTGTTAAAGGAGCTACAATACTGGTTGTTGTATTTGGACTATAAAGTTTTCTTTTCGTGCAAAAAGTTATATTACTTCGTAATTTTTACCTTATTTTATTTTTCCAAAATGCATTACACGTAAGCAGTTGCCCTGTATTTTATTGTAACTGCTTTGAGATTTAATGTCGGACAAGTTTTATACGCCGAAACAAATAATTACTGAAGACTAAAATATTCATAAAATTCTTACATCACAATTATGTTTATGTGTCTTGCAAATTGATGACCATTTTGAGCACAACTTTTCATCAATTTGCAAAACAGTGCCTAGTAACGAACAAGTTTCCCACAAAAATATTAAAATAGCTATATTTAAAATATTAAAATACTTTATTTTAGTATCACGTGTTATTAAAATAAATGTTTAGATACTATACCTTAATATTACTTATTGATATTTAAATGTTATGTCGACTTGCAAATGTGTAGAAAACCTTTGCATATAGCAATATTTTTCGTCGTAATTTCCAGAGTTTACTTCAAGTTCTTTCTGCGCAGAACTTTCACTCATAAAATAATTGTACTTTTTAAAGTCGTTATGCAACATAAACTTGTTTGAGAGATTACTTTCTAGTAATAAGGAAACTTAAATAATTATTTTTTGAATCTACAATTACCGTTAAGAAATTAGTAATACAAATGTCAGTACTGTTGCATTTAATTTGTTATATTTATTGAGCTTTATGTCTCGACAGCGAGGTCAGTAGATACGACGACACACAACTTGATACAATGACAGGAGCTGGGAGAGGAGTCTGTTGTGGCCTTTGTTAAGGAACAATTCCAGAATTCGCCTGGAGCGACTTCGGAGAACCACGGAAATTCGAAAGTCAGGATGATCGGAGCCAGGGATCAAACGCGGGTCATCCCGAATGAGAGTCCAATAACTGATGCATTTAAAAAACAAGACAGGAGTAAATACTTCTTACATAGGTGACAGAAAAGTTCAACCGAGTCATAACACATTATACAATACTGGAACACGAACACTACAAAATTCACGTAGAAGGATTTGCGCAGTTAAGAGGCTTGATCGGCTAACAAAAAGGAAAGCAAATTTTTGTTGAAAAGAACTGGAATATCAAAATGCTTTTAAGTTTAATAAAAGCCTGTTTCTTCACTAAATTCGTTACGATATTTAGGTGTGCGAAAATTTTATTCCTGGTTAAAATATTAAAATAATTTTAGTGAATATAAGTCTTCGAGTAAAAAACTATTTTTAAAGTTGCTTACAACCATAGGACAAGTTGAAATTCTGTGCTAGTTATATATATATATATACACACACACCTATATACACATACATATACGTAGAGTTCATCATATCTGACACAGCAAATGAAGAACGGATGTAGAGGCAAGCGATTCAGCAGAAGTTGACGCTGAAGTGAAATAATTTTGTTTATATTAGGTTCATTTTGATCCTAAGAAATGAAATAAGTAAATTTGAACACAATTTCACAATATCAAGAGAAACTCATTACACGTTTAGTATGAACTTATAATCGCAGTGAAAGCTAGCTTCAAATCACCTCGCCTGCTGCCATTAACAATTTGTGCTCTGATATTCACAAAGGCATTTTACTTTGGATATCTCAGAATATTTAACTTGTTATGTTCTCAAGGAGATCAATCGTACAGGAAACATGAACACCAACGAGAAGTTCAAATTTCAGTCTTATTCTTAGATGGCATTTTTTTTTCTTTCAGGAATAGTGAACTCCTAGAACTGTTGATTACAATAAGATATTAAAAATGGCTCCCTAAAAACGAAGAATTAAATATTACAGGAAATATAATTACACCTCAAATAGTAAGGACACGACATGCTTCTAGTTGAGGCAGTTGGGCGATAAGTAGGGACCGCCATATTCTGGGAAAAGATTTCTATAGGTCGTTCACGATAAAGTGGACGCTGTATAAAGCTTTTTTTCATCTGTCTTGCAGCCATCTTTACTATTTTAACATGAAAACTTCCGTGTAACTAAACACCCGTGTAAACGTTTTAACATTCTCAAATGTAAACATCTATTTGGGCTAATAAAACACGGTAAACAACGTCTCTCCACAAAGACGCTCTGCCGATAACATCGAACCAGAACTCCAGATGTGCACATGCGGCATTGAAACGAATTATTGCAGAAATATTTTCACCAAAATAACGGTCTCTAGCGATAAGACATTCTGAAAAAAGTGGAAAAAGCCCGCGAAAATATTTTATGTCTAAATAATCTTTAAACTACTGTAGGATGTTGGGCCTTCCATGTTTGGACAAGGGTGACTGATTAAGATTATTGACATGATTCTTTCGTTTTCAGGCAGGTTTTTAAAGTTCAGTACAGTCATAGCTAGAGATGGTGGAATTTCGCGAATTCAATGACCGGCATGTTAGAATCAAATATCATATGCATACTCGAGTTCCGACCATTTGTCCACTAGCTACTACTCAGTGTAACAGCAGACAATGAACGAACAGACAGGGCTTGAGTATGCATAGGCAATTTGATTCTAACATGCAGGTCATTGAATTCGCGAAATTTCACCATCTATAGTTATAGCAGAATTTCCACTGTCTTAGTTAAATTGATACACGCGAATATCGTTTGTTAAGACAGTTCTGAGAAATGATGCGTGATTGTAATAGTGTTGTGTGTAATTAATACCCAGGTGGAATCTGTTGGCAGCAAGTTTTCTTTTCAGATGGTTTTCGTGCGACGTTCCTCTGAAAATCGTATTGTGAAAGAATCTGAAAATGACAGCAACAGAGTTAGGCCGGGATCGCGTTGACTTCTTTCACGTTACACTTTCACGTAAGCAGGGAACACCTTGTCAAACACATTTTAATGGAACCGGTCATGATCGCGTCACATTAGGCTTACGTTCACTTTCAAATTATGTAAAGCTCGTCAATGTGAATCTTTTAAGTTAACGTGATACTTGAAGGAAGTTGAAATTTACGTCGTTAACTAATACTGAAGGCTATAAATAATTAATTTTCATTCTTTAATTATTGAGTACATATGTTGGTTAACTAGTCGACACATTCATACGATCTTAACTTCGTTACATAAATAAAGTAATTATTATTATAAGAAAGATCTCGTGATCTTCTCAACCAATCAGTTTTCGGAAGAATTACTGTCTTCTGTTGTGTCTTGTCATGTTTACCTGTGCTCAACAACTGACTTTCCGATATTTATCATTGCATGCTTACAGCTTACGTTAATGATCGTAACATGATAGCTCAATCGATCACGTCTTGTGTACACGTGAACACGATAAAGTAGTAAGTGATAAGTAGAGATGATGGTATATCGCGATAATGTTTTCTGCCTACTTACCTTTCAAGATATACGTCTGACACAAAACAACTGTCTGCAGACCAATAACAGGCATCAAATATTACTGTAGCGAGATTTTTACTGGCTCCGTCAAATAGGGCAACAGCTCTACGTAGAATTGAAAGCCACTGATACTTTTGGTACGCTGAACGTGCGTTGAAACCCAACAAACAGTCAAGTTTACCCGCGATAAATCACCATCTCCAGTGATAAGTGAAAATGAAGTCATCGGAATCCCGGTCTTGGACCCGTGCCTACGCGAGTGCAACCAGCGACGAGAATTTCCGCTCGCCAAACCAATGCCGTAGAATTACCCTCAATAAAGGTCATTGCTCTTCAGTCTTAATTGCACGGGCGGTGCGCGAGTGTGTCAAAAGAGCAATACCCTGCTCTGCTGGCCTGGCCAATCAGGCCGCTCTAGACGTAATGTCTTGTAGCTCGTCTCAGTCTGCGGAGCTGTGCGGTGCATACTAATGTGCAGTGCTACGTCAGACGACCGGCGCAATCAGGCGACAGCCAAGTGGCGAGTCTTCGAACCCGCCTGCTTCTTGCGCTGTGCTTTAAGGCCATGATTAGAGATGATGTGATGGTATATCGTTAGGGCCCGGTAGTTTTCGCGAAAAGATTTTTATCCTACTTTGTTTCAGTGTCTCACGTGCACATGTGCAGCTCAACTTCATGATTATTGGTAGAGTGTTTTTGTGCAGAGTCGTAACTCATTTGACTGTGCCAATCAGTACATGGGTAACTGTGACACAACACGTCTATGATTTGCGGGTTTGACCTCCAGACGTTGTATGTTAAGACATCGAATCACAGACCAACGCAGAGATGCAGGTGCGCACGTAAGGCACTGAGACAAAGTGCTGCAAAAATCTTTCGCGAAAACTACCGGGCCCTATATATCGCTAAAATTATTTGTGCCAACATAACCTTGAAAGAATTATAGTTTCTCGCAACATGTTTGAATAGATGATACACGTATGACATTTCGTAGCTGTCTGCGGACCAATAACACGCGGTAAATATTTCAATAACCGTGTTATAATTGGCTCAGTAAGATAGCGTAACAGCTTGACATACAAGCCAAAGCCAGTTATCTCTTGATAAGCTGAACATGTGTTAGAACATACGCAAACAGTCAAGTTTTCCCGCGATAAGTCATCATCTCTAGCCATGATCTTTTATTTATTTCAAATAATTGCAAATAACTAAAATATTTTTTTACCAAAGGCTTTGAAAAAATTTGAGACTGTGTACAGTCATACGATACACAATTTTGCCAGAGCAGTTTTAAAAATAATTCACTGTTTGCTAGCAAGAAAAATATTTTGCTTCATTTTGGCTTATTTTCACAACAAAATATGTGCTATTTCAGGGGCAAAAATCTAAAAATCAGTTTGGTGTAACGCAACAGAAAAATTCATACACAAACGTTGATGTATAAGTAGGTACTGGAAAATTTCGCGAATTCAATTACCTGTAGGCTAGAATCCATTGTACTATACATAGAGACACTGGAAAATCGCGAAAATGTTTCAAATAGTCTCCAATAAACTGTATTATATTAACCGTAACACATGTGAACAGTTTTGGGACAAATCACACACGTTGTGTGTCCAAGCTCTGCAGTTCTAACTGGGCCTGTTGTAGAGAGAAAGAAATGCTACAAATAAACGATAGCTAGAGACACTGGTAAATCGCGGGAAAAGTTGACTGTTTGCTATGCTCCAACATGCTATATATAACACTGAAGGTTTTGCACTTATACTGGCTAAAATTTATATGAAGCACTGTGTCCTTCTTCAACAGACCCAATTAGAACTATACAGTTTTAACACAGAACGTGTGTGATTTGCCAGAAAACTGCTCACACGTGTCACGATTGAGATACTACAGTTTATTGGAGACTATGTTAAATATTTTCGCGATTTTCCAGCGTCTCTAACGATAGCCAATGTTGATACAAAACATTCAGTGTTATATACAGCATGTTAGAGCCTAGCAAACAGTCAACTATTCCCGCGATTTTCCAGTGTCTCTAACTATACATACTCAAGCCCCGACTATTAGTCAACTAGTTGCTACTCAGTGGAACAGCGTAGAATGAACGAATAGACGGGACTTGAATGTGTATAGGACAATGGATTCTATCTAGCCTGCTGGTCATTGAATCCGCAAAATTTTCCGTGCCCTACTCTAGGCGCAATTCACTGAACTGCCGTTGCATTTTATAGAAGATAATGTGAAGGCATTCACCTGCTGCGTAGGTTGTATTAAGGTATGCTTCGCATCATCAACGGTATATAGATGTTTTGAAATTAATAATTAACTTCCGTACATAAAACCGATAGAGACGATGGTTTATCGCCGGAAAACTTGACTGTTTGCTGAATTTCAAAACACGTTCAGCTTACCAGAATATTACTGTCCATAGCTTGTACGTGGATCTGTTGTTATATTTGACTGAGCTAATAATAATCCCGATATTGTAGTATTTTAAGCCGGTTATTTGTCTGTAGACGCTACGGTGTGTCAGACGTACATCAGCCAATCATGTATGCTGCAAGAAACTGCAGTGTTTTCAAGAGTATGCTGGCACAAAACGCCTACCACCGTCTCTATATTCTTAAAACATTATTTTAAGCATCCTCGCCGACAACGCGCCAGTGTGAAGCTATCAGTGGTTTCCAATTATTTTATGACGTATTATTAGAGATCTGACAATTTCGCGTTTTCTTTAAGGCGCAAGCTAGAGATCCAGCAACTGTGTCTGTGTCACGAACAGAATTGTCTGTTGACTTACTCGACACTTCCTGGAAGTCGCTGTACCAATAATAAAACTGTAACTGAATACAGGCCCATTTCACTGTATCATAGAGCAGCTAATAAACTGCTTCCCTCTGCATGATTTCACAAATATTCTTGGAGTCTAGCCTACAGGTCAGGAGTGAAGAGGTTTTGGTCAGCGCTTAACATCGAGGTCTTCAGCGCTGGTGAAGGGTGACATGATATGAGTATGGAGCGGCGCCGGAATGAATGGGCGGGGGAAACGGGAGATCCCAGAGAAAACCCGCCGACCAGCGACATCGTCCGACACGATTCCCACGTGTGAAAATCCGGGGACCGACCCCCGCCGGGAATCGAACCCGGATCGCCTTGGTCATAGGCGAGAGATCTAACCCCTCGACCACCACAAGATGATTCAAAACCGCATTTTCATACTGTTGTCACGTAAAAATTACAAACAGGAGCAGCAAAACAAAATTCAAGGGAAGCAAGTGAACCCGCGAATTTTCCCGGTCTTCTCGTATTATTAAAGACAAACGTGTATTGTACATGCATACATATTTTAAAAGATTCTGCGCCAAACTTTACATAATTAACAATGACCGCAACAACTCACATTTTCACAGTTTTCGGCGGTTATAAAATATGTAGGGACCCTGTTTTTATAACGAAAATAATTTTGCCCTAGTTTGTTTCAGTGCCTTACGTGCACATCTGCAATTCTGCTCCATGGTTATTGGTAGCGTATCTGTCTGAAGAGCCGTATCTCATTTGACTGAGCCAATTACAAAAACTTTCCTGCAGCACCACACGTCTGTGATTTGCCGGTATAATCTCAAGGCTCGTGGCAGTTAAAATATCCAATCGCTGACCACGAAGCAGAACTGCAGATGTGCACGTAAGGCACGGAAACAAAGTGAGGCAAAATTATTTTCGTGAAAAACCAGGGTCCCTAAAAATATGCTTCAGTGAGTGATGGTGAACTTGAAATGGGTATTCACACGTGTAACGTTCTTTGAATGCTATTCCTCGAGACCGGGAAAATTCGCGGGATCACTTGCTTCCCTTGAATTTTGTTTTGCTGCTCCTGTTTGTAATTTTTACGTGACAACAGTATGAAAATGCGGTTTTGAATCATCTTGTGGTGCCCCGAAACCATGTTCCTAAGCATTATCCAGAAAACAAAAATAAAGGACCGTAGTTTTAAATGCGTATTCCGTTCGTAAATCGAACTCACATTTAGTATTTCTTACAAACATTTTCTCCTAAGACGCTGCAACACGGTTGATGCGCCAAATGTATAGAGCTCTTAAGGGTGTTCAAGTGCAATAAAATCATAATTTTATATTTTTATGAAATTGTGTTAGTTTTATAAAATATACTTATGAGTACAGTTTCCTCTTACAAAACAATTTTAGCTTCCATAGTTTTCTCATAACGGTGCGACAAAGCCATAATTTGCTTGTTCTGCTGCCATGCAAATAGTGAAAACCAACTGACCTACTTAAACAAAATAATTCACTGTGATATTACATCCCATGAGCTATGCAATAAAGTATTTAAAATATCATAACGTAATATTTTGAATTTTTAAAAAATTCGCAAAAAGACAGGAAAAAAGTTGGAAAATATGCAATTTTTTAAAAGTACATAAGTAGTTCACAGGATTTTTTAGAAATGTTTTATTACGTAGCCCGGGACATGTTATTTTACTATGAATTATTTCACTTACGTAAGTCAATTGGATTTCACTATTTGCATGCCAATTTTGACTTTGACGCACCGTTATGAGAAAACTATGCGAGTTAAATTGTTTCGTAAGAGGAAAATGTACTCACAAGTATCGTCTATTAAACTAACAATATTTCATAAAAATATACAATTATGATTTTATCGCACTTGAACGCCCTTAGGGTGAATTTACACGGTACCAGATTTCGCAGTAGCATTTATAAGGTCCGTCATACTATGTGTTCTACCAGCTCGTACGCCAGTCACCAATGACATTTGTCACCCTAACTTGGCGGTTTCCTTACCAAAAGGTTTGGTAATTGGACCGGTCCAATTTTCTGTCCTAGCTTCTGTACCGGTTTTCGCAACTGACCAATCATATTGCATTGTCAGAGCGTGGAACGCTCCACGTGACAATTACCTGCAACAGAACAATGAAGCCGCCGAAAGTTTGTCGCCATCACAGCGTAGAATTCCAAACTTGAGGTTTAAATTCGTTCGAACGGTTTAAAAAAATAAAAATTCTGATTTCAGTGGCGCACGTATATGTTAATGTCTTCAGTTTCTATAAAATTCTTAAAATTTCGTAAATTCAGCCAAAAATGTATAAAAACAAAGTTTTGCTTAGTGGTGCACACACAAACACAACTCTTCATATGTCCATAGAGTCTTGTATGTCAAGTGGTCCGATAGTATATCTTGAAAATTAGTTTCTAAGAGGTGTCTTCTCCTGTGTCGAATTGCCACCTTTGACGCGTGGGAACAGCGTAGCGATAAGAGCCAGTGTCCCACGCTTGACGATAAGCATTTCGACTCTATTCGCAGTGCGCCAAACTGGCGTGCAAGGTTTTCCTTATAGTCTTTTTCCTACGGGACTTTAAGTGGTGACAACTATTAACAATGCAGGGATAGCAAATAAGAAGTGAAGTATACTTTGATAGATATGTATTAGCATCCTTGAATTGTACATGACACGCAACATTCCTTACAGCAACACAAAACCGACAGAGTGATATACACGATCGAAAAAAAAAATAAAAATAAAACAAGTGCCTACACAACACATATCACAGACAATGAGTGCCATCCTTGCACAATAGAATTGTCCAATAAATGCAATGTACTAGTAACAACAACATTTTAGTTCTGATTAGTATGAAGAAAAGACTAACGCATGTCTCTAGCTTTGCGCTTTACTAATTCAGGTAATATTTTCGGAGTTACAGCAGTCTAAAAAACCAGCTTTTAGCCATTTCGAGAGGCCAGAAAATCATGTTTCTAACAAGCATGCTAATTTTTTAAAACATAAAAGCATAGTTTCAAGTGTGTGTTCTTTTCATAGATAAACATAATATGAATAAGTTGAGCAGTTTTTCGTAATAAAGAATACGCGTGACACGCTGCAACGCCGTCCATGCGCCCGTCGAGGATTTCTCCTAATAGCGTGAGCTTGAAACTCCATAGTGAACTTTTTTGTTATTTTAAGCCCGATTTATATTTTCTCCTGTATGAAGAACTACAAGTCGGTAGAATCTAAAAAAAACATATACATTATTCTTTACCGCTATTACTTTCTTATCATCATTTAAGTAGGTTTTAAGTAAATACAGTGAATATGCAATACAAATGGAACATATTCTTTTCAACAAATAATAACGAATAATGAATAATGAAGCAATGTAAACTGCGCTAGGTATGTGTAATGAAAAGTGTGTTATATTTAAATATTACGTATTTATGTAATGAAGTTAGATATTTATTACCATTACACGCTATGCGCACCTACTAAATATGTCACGCCATATTCTATCATGTACTAAAAATATTATATTCCGGCTTGTATAGCGTTCTGTATACCGGTGCCTACCAGAGGCATACAATGTTTGTACACTACCAAGTACGGCAGAAGAGGTCACGTGATATCCGTTTTACTGATTGGAAAGTTTCGCACCAGCTTGTTTGAATGTGCTTACGTGCACATCTTTATGGTTATCAGCAGTGTATATTTGTGAAGAGACGTCTCATAACTGACTCTGCCAATCAGAACAAGGTTAATGACACACAACAGGTATGTAAATAGCGGAAAGAACATTTGGAGTTGAGAACATCGAATTGCTGACCATGTAGGGCTTGTTCCCGAGTTTTTTTTCAGACTGGTGACAATAACTCAAATATTTTTTTAACCAAATTCTTCGAAAAAATTTGAGTCAATTTGCAGTCACACGATTGACAATACTGTGGATGCGTTTTTAAAAATAATGTACCATTCGTCAGCAAAAAAATATTTTACTTAATTTTTTTTTCACGACAAAAAATGTGGAACTTTGGGCAATGAAATCCAAAAAAAAGTTCAGTATATTTCTATAAAAAAGTTCAGCTACAAATTATAACATGTAAGTGTCAAAACCATGGAGCGAAATTTTGATATGAGTATTAGGTAGCAATTAAAAAAAATACTTTCGAAATCATTACAAAACTCGGTAACAAGGCTTTAAACAATGCTGCAGATGTGCATGTAAAGCATTGAAACTACATGGTTATTAGACCTTTTCCGAAAACTTGCGTTACCTAGCTATACTTCACCGCCATACATAGGAATTGTTGACGAACAGAGTTATGAACTAATACCTTATAATCAATTATAATTAATAATTATGTATGTGATGTGTTTTTTCGAATTAAACGTATTATTGGTTTGGAAAGAATATTAAATAATTTTAATATACGTAGAAAGAATGAAAATGATTTGCTTAGAAAGAAGATATGTACTGTACATTTGGACACCAAGGTGATTATAAAAAATATTCCAAGTTGAAGGGCATAAATTATTGTATTAAAGACGGTAAACAGATTAATAAAAACATATGTAGATACATAAAACACACAGATGACATATGTAGTAAAGTCAAATTACAGTGCTCTACGATCAGTCGCGAGGAAATTGTTGTCTGCTACTCAGAGCAGCTCAAGAGGCAACATATATAATTTTAGATGATATTGAACATTTACATTGTATTAAATAGACGACTATTTAATCATAGTATTAATATTATTAACATGTATGTACTCTTATTAGATAAACTTAAAAAATAGTATTTTTTTTTAAATTGGGAGTTACCTACACGAAGAATGCCCCAAATATTTTGAGTGGTTAAAAATAATATGAACATCGGCAAATAAAACATGTCGTACAAATATCTTAGTGACACTGAATATATTACAATGAAATTAACTGAAAACTGCAGACATATTGTTCGACTTTATTTTGTTACCCATTACTTGTCAGTTCAAAATTAATAATTAGCTTTAAAACATTTTACAATAAATTTCCACAGTTTTTTTGTCGAAGTAAAACAAAGCAAATAGTGTAATAAATTATAATGATAACTGAGTTTATGTTAGTATACAGATTGAGTCATGACATTTTATAATAGACATATTATAAAATAGCAAGAACAAATGTTATGTCCGCCGCTGCTGTACTTACAGAAATATATATATATATATATATATATATATATATATATATATATATATAAAAGCAATAAAGTAATTTATTTGAAGCCACGCGATATTATGATTTGGAAATTAGCTATTCTTAACCTCCAGTAACGGATTATTGGTGAAAAGAATTTTGCACCAATCTATTTCAATGAATTAAGCTGCATGTTTGCAGCTCTGCTCTCCTTCGTGATCATTAATAGTTAGGGACTGGAAAATTTCGCGAATTCAATGACCTCTAGGCTATAATCCATTGTATGCATACTCAAAGCCCTTATATTCGATTATTGTTTGCTATTCCACTGAGCAGCAGCTAGTGGACAAATAGTCGTGGCTTGAGTATGTATAGTACAATGGATTCTTGCCCACAGGTCATTGAATTCGCGAAAATTTTCAGTACCTACTAATAGTTAGTGCCACGAGTGTCAATAAGGTTTTGCACCATTTGGTTTCAGTGCCATTTGCAGCTCTTCTTCATGTCCTCTGATTGAGTGTTTTAACTATCACTTGTCTTAAGGTTATACTGCCAAATCACAGGTGTACGATGTCACAATTGCCGTGTTCTGATCGGCGCAGTCAAATTAAAGAATTCTCTGCAAAAATGCATGCTGCCAATAACCATGACGCAGAGATACAGATGTACTAGCAAGGCATTGATACAAGTTTGTACAAAATTTTTTTCACAAAATATCATGGCTATTTGTGCCAATTACATCGAAACGCTTAATAGGAAACAAAGGGCAAACCATTCAACAAACATGCAGAAAATTTCTTGGCGTTAATCTGCCGAAATAAAAAATTTTCTGGTTTGCAGTGTAAATAAAATTATTGCTTGACATTTTGAAATTTTCGTACCGAGAAACCGAGTTTAAAATTATCAAAATGATCTGGTAACTTCGTTTAAAGTTTATCTTCTTCGTATTCTTTAAAGATAATGAGACTATGTAGGCCACTAAATAAACTTGAAAACATGAAACATATTAAACACGTTGAAAAAAAATACTTTGCTGCTTGACTGGATTAATACAATTTTTGCAACGACGTGGAAATTATGAATAACATACTGTTGCAATATTGCCTGGCAAGCCGGACAGCAAGACGTCCGGGCGGCAATCAGGTCAGCGTTGGGAAACCACGGAAGACAGCAACTCACCTCACCCCCCTCGTAGTTGCACAGTATCGAGGACAAGCACGCCGATATATGGCACTATTACCAAGCAAACGGGGTCTGTCTGTCGTCTGTCGTCGAGCGGTCGTCCACCAGCACTCATCGCATCAACAGCAGTGCAGTTCTCCGCCGGGGACTTGGGATCGAGCCCCGGCGGGTGCGTGCTCGTTCGTCGATGCCGTATCCTCATCAATCCAGCTTCGGTAAGGTCGTCAGATCTAGTTATGTGGCAGCAACTACCAACTTAATACAATACTTTAATAATTAGTAATATTGCGCTCCCCTCCTAAATAAATAGAACACATTGTAACATATTTTGTATTCAAGAGTACCTGCCATAGTAAATGCCCGTTTAACCACAACTGTCTTAAAGTCATTAGCCCTAAATAACATCTAAATAAACTCACAGTGTAGCTACCATCAGAGTGAAAACCCCAAACCAATAATAACTTATGAATCATTTTGTAACAATACGTTAAAAATTCCTACGACACTTGACAATTACCATAATATATCTTCCCTGCTTTGAAAAACGACTTCATTTTGACTGTTTTTATCGTCAGTTAATTAATTGAACATTCGCAACAGTCATTAAGAAAATATATCAACACCCAGGCTTAAAAAACTCTGAAATGCGATTAGTAAGCAAACGAAACCCTATGAATGTAGAAAGGCCGTTAATTGCAAACCGTTTTATGGACAAGGGAGGTATTACTCCTTGCACAACTTATTTGCGTTCATTTATACACATTTGCTTGATGTACCGAGCATCACGCTGTTGGGAGGGCCAAAGCCCCATTCTTTCTGCGAGGTCTCCAGAGATACTTACATAAACGTAGAGACGAGTAGGCTAACAGTTTTCTAAGGGTGACTGTGTCAACCCCAGCTTATACCTACACTGTAAAACTTTTTTTTTATATAAGGCATTTCTTCGTAGTTTTACAAATTCTGTACTGCCCTACTAAGGTAGAAATCCTTACTCCGAGAGGTCAAATTTTACAGGAGAGCGGAATTTTTTTTTCTTAACACAATCTAATTTTTATAAATATTTTCAATGTTTTGCTTTTATTATGACATTTAAATATTAAAAATTTATTTGGTATTGCTTTTTGACATCTTTCTTCAAAACAACTTGAGGCTTTTATTCTCAGAGTTAGGCTAAATTTTGGATTTCAGGAATTTTTTAATAATTTTTTTACACAGGTTATGCCGTTTATCCTTAGTGAAAATATGTGTGTTGGTACCAACTATTTAAATATGATTTTTTTTTTCAAATTTGGTGTTAAAGGCTTTCTTACTTAAAAAAGGCAGTGAAAATGTACCAAAATTTCCGCACAAATCACATCCTCTGGAAGGCATTTCTCTGGAACAAAGTGATAATACATATTTTTTAATGCATTAAAATAATAATAATAATATATCCCTGAACTGTGCATTGAATGCACGAAAAAAAAGTACCTAACATCATGTTAGGCAAGGTGGTCTATGGGGGTAATATGCGTGATTTCTAAACGCGAAGATACAGATTACAATCTGAGTTCCTCCTCGCAGATTTTTATTTCAGAAAATAATAACGTACATGTTAAACTTATTTGTCCGTTTAATACATAAGTTAAGTGTCATTATTAAAGTAAAATGATTAACAAGAATTTAATTTTTTTTTGTCACTGCAAGTACAAATACAAGTCCAGACCTTTTAATTTTACAAACAATCGTGTTGTATTTTTTACAAGAACAGCCGTTATAGTTTTACAAGGAATTTCTTTGGCAAATGGATTTCCAAGGGTTTTCATTGCAAATGTACAAATACATTTTACGGACATGTTAGGCCCATGAGAACGTCGACTTCATGTGTTACGTGTTTAACTCGGATTTCATAACTAAAACGAAATAACGATATTTTTACTAACACAAGTCACATTTTTACAGGTGTTGTGTGACAATTTGATAACATTTTCAAAAGAGGCTTTTGGAATTTTTGAGATTACCTAGTGTAAAGTATGAATGTGGGAATAGTGCTTTAAATCCAGAGGTTAAGAGATTAAAAAAAAACATATTGTAAAAAGAGGCGTTTAAAAAGTTTTAATGGAAGATTCTGACTCTTGATATTATTATTTTAATTTTATTGGTTTTACTTCCCATCAACAGCGAGGTCATTAGAAACGCTGAGATATTTTACACGAGGGCAGGTACTTGGAATATTAACGGTCATGATCTGTGTTGTGGAACTGTCCCCTTATTCGCCCGGAGCGATTTCAAGAAAACCGAAATTCAAAATCGTAATGGCTGGAGCAGGGACTTAAACACGGGCCCAACCGTATACAGTCCAACTTCTCCCCGTTGCGTGGTTGTATTACTTCCACGGCGATGGAATGATGGAAAATATTAAACTCGTTCAAAATTTTGACGCTTTGTTATTGAAGATTTCACTATACCCCTGACGTACAAATTCTTGGTTATCAAGCAGCTATATTTGTTTTACAGTATAAATAAAAAAAGGTTTGTTTGAAGAACCAATTTTTATGTATTGGTTCTTTAACGTATTTTGCGCTAAATTGGCATGACTTGTTCAATTCTGTTCGTAAACGTTGAGAAAATATAGTGAGTGAGTGATAGAATTTGGTCAGTGCTCAACATCGAGTTCTCCAGCGCTGGTGAGTGGTGATGTGATGCGAGTATGGAGCAGCGCCGGAATGAATGGGCGGGGGAAACGGGAGATCCCCGAGAAAACCCGCCGACCAGCGGCGTCGTCCGGCAGAGAAAAAATAGTGAAACATTTTTATCACTGTTTACAAATCGAATTTAATGCATGTAGTAAATTTGGCACAAAAATGTGAAAGATATATATATATATAAAATTGGCTGTACAAGTACTAATTTTTCTTTATAATCTAAAACATGTATGGCCAACTACGACTTAAACACCAAGAATTTGTATATTCGGTATATAATGTAATATTAAGTAATAATTTTACTTTATAATTTTTATATAAATCATAGAAAATTTTATACTTCCACAAATGTAGGTTTACATTCGTTACATTATTCCGGATTAACTTGATCGATGGGTTGTCAAGCCCCTGGTACTGCTAATTTCTGTGTGTGGAATTATATACGATACAATGAGGAAGAATAAACCGTACGTATCCGTGTATAGCAAAACAGCAATGACAAGAAATAATATTTATCAAGTAAGGTAACCCTTGAGATTACTGTATATATGGAAGTAATTTGCGTGTTCGAACAACATACTGTACACGCGACACAGCACGCGCAGCAGGTCTCATCTTATCCTCTTGTTGATAGTAACGGTCCTTTTAGATATTACCGAATAAAATATTGAACCAACTTGTTGCTGTGCCTTTTGTTCACGCCTGCAGTTCTGTTTTATAGTCAGTGATTAAATGTTTTATCTCTCACACGTCTCGGTTCTACCCGCAAATTACATACGTGTGGTGTCGCAGTAACATTGTTCTGATAGACGCAGTCAAATGAGAGTCGTCTGTGAATAAATACGCGCTGCCAACAACCTCGAAGCAGAGTGGTATATGTGCAGAAAAGGTATTGAAACCAGCTGGTGCAAAATTATATTCGTGAAATTCTGGTGTCCCTAGTGGTAGTCAATAAATACAGCGCAGTGGCGACTATGTCATACTGTGATTAGAGATCGGGAAACTATTTTGTGCCAACAATATTCTTGAAAGCACTGTAGTTTCATGTGACATGTATGATTTGGTGATGCACGTCTGTCACAACGTTGCTGTCTGGAGACCAATAATAGGCGTCACATAATACAACTGCGGAATTCTTATTGGCTTAGTCAAATAGATCAACAGGTATATGAACAAGCTGAGGCCAGTAATCTTTCATAGGCTGAACTTGCGTTGAAACCAAGCAAACATTCAAGTTTTTCCGCGATCAACCATCTTCTCTAGCTGTGATACAATGTTAAAGTTAAAAATGTGCTGTACCGGCCAATATTTAAAAGATAGTGTCTATATTCGCATAAAAAACAACTGCCAAGACATCCATTTTCTGTGTTCGGCTGCGACAAAATAAGATTTAAATTTTACTGGAAGATCTGAAAGGGTACACACACTTGAAACATTCTTTGAATGCCTATCCAAAACAGACGTAACTCATTCACTAACATTGAGCAGTCTTTGAATAAACATATTCTAGTAAAAGATCTGCACACTTCTCGGATGCCTGGACAAGTGACCATCATAAATATTTAATGTACTTCTGTTACTTCAAGTATGATACGAGTGTATTCAGTTTTCTCATCAACGAAGACACAATCCTGCGTTTAGAAGGATTTAGAAAGCCAATACCACCGCTTGACACACAGAAAATACATACTTTTACAGACTTAAGACTTTCAACTGATTATTACAAGATTTTTTAAAAGTATGTTACGACATGCAGAAAGTTTAACATATTTTTAAGTGGTTAAAAAACCTTAAACTGCCTATAAAAATTAAATAAACTGCGCACAATAAGCCTAATCTCCAGGATTGAAATATATTTACCTATTTCTTAACATACAAATATGTTATATTTTGTAGACATTACACACGAAAAAAAAATATTTTGTGGCATATACAAAAATTTTTTGGGTATTTACCTTTAAAAATTTATTTTGTGGTCACCACAAAAAATATTTTGTACATATATCTAGCTCGATCAGTACATTTCTGTTATTGTTGGAGAATAATTTGTTCTAACAATGCAAACAATTGTTACAGTGTTCTCCCTGCCCTGTTTTATGCTATAAACGTTCTGGGAAGCCACACCAGTGCTAGCACATGGTATTATTGTCCAACGGACAGTACAAGTGTAGGCGTGTCGGAACAAATACACCTGGTTCTATAGGAGGTGCGGTTCGGCGCTGTGTTCCCATGTGTGGTGTTATGATTCACAAACCTTCCCGGTGTGACTTTCTTTGTACAATACGACTAGTAAAAAATGTTAGTTTTATACGGAGTTTTGTTTAACAAATACATTAACTAAGAAGCATCTGGCTAAGTAATTGTTTGCATTAATGTCATTTTTATTTGACCAGGTTTTTCCTTATAAGCGGGAATTTAGCTTAAATAATCTTGTCTTGTTAGATATTAGCTAAGAGAATTTAAAGTAACTTACTTCGTTTTGCAGTCTTTTAGCCAAACAATCATTTCGTCAATAGGTATTTCCATGGTAGGAGTTTAGTACAACACGGATTTAGGCGAAAATGTTTGCCAAAAGGAAGTTCATTCAAAAGAATTTAGCTTAAAAGCGTCTTTGCAATACTTGTGCTAAGCGTAAATACAATCAGCCTGAAACGGTTTTAGTTAAATTCATAAAATTATTTTACTCAGTGGGCGTTTTGTTTGGCTGGTTTTGTCTAAGAGGAAATATTCTTTCCGGGTGTTTCGGGTACCATTCCTTCTATTCATACATATTCACTTATTTTACACCTTAGTGTGGTTTCTGTTCAGCTAATAGCCACCAACGACGAAATTGGCTTTGTTATTATTCTTAGCAGCTGTCTTCAAGAAATATCGCAACACGTACTTGCAGTGAAGATTGAACTCACGCTAACGCTTAAAAAAAAAAAAAAAAAAAAAAAAAAAAAAAAAAAAAAAAAAAAAAAAAAAAAAAAAAAAAAAAAAAAAAAAAAAAAAAAAAAAAAAAAAAAAAAAAAAAAAAAAAAAAAAAAAAAAAAAAAAAAAAAAAAAAAAAAAAAAAAAAAAAAAAAAAAAAAAAAAAAAAAAACTAAAGATAATCTCACTACAGCTCGATCGAGAGACCTGGGATCATTTACCGCAAGCCAGCGTATGGAAGACTTTGCAGATTTCCGGTGGGCTTTCTCGGAGTGCTCCCTGTGCCTACACTCCAGCGCATTTTTTAGTTTTTCTTCCTCCATCTCTACAGTTTCAAGTCGTTCTCCAGGGACAGAAGATTACCTACGTTTTCTACGTTTATAAGTCTCGTATTAGGCATATGTTATCTCGCACACTTTTGTGACGTGTTAATAAACCCACTTTCTTTATAATAATAAATTATGGTTTGTGATTAAGGCTACGCCCGGTATTTTTACAGTGACTTTGAAAAAAATAATTTTTAAGGAAACATAATTATCATATCAACGAATCTCTTCGTTATATCGTCAAAAATAATGTCATTATTTGTAGCTAATTTTTTTTTGGTGGCAATAAACTTCAAAAACGTTCACATTTTTCACACAAAGTAGCACCAATTTTGTTATGAAAATAAGCCAAAACAAGCAAAATATTTTTTGCGAACAAACGGTACATTATTTTTCAAAACGCCTTCATAGAATTGTACATCTTATGACTTCTGTTAGTGTTGAATTTTTTCAAAACATTCAATTCAGTGTGTTCGCAAATACTGGTTTATAAGGAACTATTCCACAAGTGTCCATCGTACTAATGTACGAATAGAAAACCCACTTCGGACAAGGACGGAATGTCATCGTTAAAGCGCCATGTTCATTGAAAACATTGTTTCTAAGCCATCAAACCTAGCTACAAACGGCCTTACCTGACTGCCGTAACTCAAAATGTACTAACCGGATGTAGCCTATTTTAAAGTCAGATAGAAACGTGCACTGAACTTTTTTTACAGACTTTCCACCAATAAATTAAATTCTCACCGTTATAAAGTCTTATAGTTAAAATTTGATACGCTGGAATTTTGCAAGCTAGTTCCACGCTTGGCTCGTTTTGACGATGCGGCATTTGATGCGGGCTTCAAGGTCACCCTTATAGCTTCCTCACTTCTGAGCCAAAAATGCGCACGTAGGCGGCATCCTTTATCACTCACACTAACATGTTGTTACGTTTTTATATAATATACCAACTTATGTTTAATATTTTGTAATTCCTGGCCGGGTGGCCTGGTTACTGATCGCTGTGTTAGAGCCAAGGTTACATGGTTCATAACAATATGTGGCGGCTAGGGCGCTCGCCTCCCATAAAGTCGACCCTGGCTTGACTCCCGTCGACTTGACTCGGATTTTCATATGTCGCAATAAACGGGTCTAAAATTTAACTAAGACGTTCTTAAAATCCACCAAAAATTTTCGTGAACTATTCGAAATAGTTATTTATTTAAGGTAGTCGTATACGTTTTTTAATGCTTTAAACATATGTGCCACACTTAGCTATAGTATAACCAAAAAAGTAGGATGTTTCAGAAATTCCATAAGACACGTTAAATCGTAAATTAAAATGTCCTTTGCCGTAACTGCGCACAATATGCCCAATCTCCAGGATTGAATATATATTTACCTATTTCTTAACATACAAATATATTATATTTTGTAGACATTCCACACGAAAAAAAATATTTTGTGGCATATACAAATTTTTTTTTTGGTATTAACCTTAAAAAATTTATTTTGTGATCACCACAGAAATATTTTGTTGCCATCACTAAAATATTGTGGCCACTACAAAATTATCTTGTGCTTACTACAAAATAATTTTGCACGGAAGACTTTCTAAAAAAAAATTCTTTCAGTGCATAAGTAACTTGGCTTATGTTATTGCTAGGAAATTGACTTATGGAGTTTCTGAAACGATTAACTTACATATTGTCTTCGGTACAAATCCTCTTTCACTATTCCACAGATCATATAGAATATTCCAGAATTTTCCGTACATCGATGATTCAGCGTGCATGTTGATGTATTCAGATACGACTATACTGAAGTTAGGTTGAGCTCAACTTTTTTGCCGAACTGCTCGTCCGTAAAAAAGTCAAAGCTGTTTGATTTCTGCATTGTCTGAATCTGCATTAAATACGATACCCGTGGATATGCTGTGTTTGTCTGCTAAAGCACAAAACCAGTGCTAAAGGTGCAGCTAACCTGCGTATGTAACGCAGAATCACCTCTAAGCACAAGCCAATCAGCTTTCGTAGTATTATTTTTTTTCTTCCGGGACTCGAAGCGGTGGCCATGTAATTTTGTTTGTGTGAAGCATTGTTTATAGCCCAACACATGTTTCCGTCTTTTTGCTTTACAAGTATGGTTGGTAACATCCCGCACAGGCCTTGATTAAATCAATTTTGAGTGGCTTGACAATCGTGATTCTATCAAACGTGCTGAACTTATGGCGACTTGTATTTAAGAACTACATTTTTGACGATATTTATTTTTAAAACGTAAACGGGGGCCGATATCTTAAAATCGCTTTGTAATATTGTTTTAACTCGTCTGATAGACGAACTTTTATTTTATCGAGATGAAATGCAACGTGATGGAAGCTAACTAGTTTATTAAAGAAATTTCCTTGTAATTGACCTATACAAACTAAAATGTGCATAATATTTTCTTGAAAATTTACATTTCATAGTAAAACTAATTTTCAGTTTGCAACAAAGTTATAGAGCAATTTTTTACGTTACTGGCTCTTGTCTGGGTTTTAAAATGTGCGCTGTCTACCCAAGAGCACTAGCGGAAGCATGGATAAATATATGCATGTTAAATTACATAAGATGGTACTAGTTACACGCTGAACCTACTTATATGACACCACGGATTTTTTTGTTCATCTCGGTGCCGTCCACACTACCGCTATAGGAACTTCCTGAATACCCTGAAAACCACGAACTCATACGTAGTTTCATTAAAAAAAACCCAAAACACCGGCATATATAAAAATAAACTAATAAATAAATAAATATATATATGTGCTATATATAGACACTAGTAAAACTAGTAAAACCCTGCAGACATTGTCCTGCCAATGCTAGGAATAGCTAATTGAATCCCAGCTACATGTCTACATCTAACGTAACATATATAGCGGAAATATGAACAGTGTACAAAAATCTACGTATGCCAGTTTTCATTGCGAATGTTTGAACGGCACAAAAGTGAAGTGAGAGGGTTGTACGACCCTTTAACAACGATGTCTTACGGCACCCGCCTACTGCCGTGTTTGTTTGTGTGAGTAAGGCACGGCACCAAGGGCGATGTTGACCGGCTCATCTGGTGCTGTATCACCTCCACCGCAAGACACTGGAACGGCGTGCAGTGGTATCGTAGATCACTCGCCTGAATGCACAGAAAAAATATTTTGTATCAGCTACATAATATTTTGTTTTGTGGGTATTTATCCTGCAAATGTTGGTTTCTTGTCCCCACCAAAACATCGTGGCCACCACAACATTATTTTGTGGTTAATACAAAATAATTTTGCAGGGAGGAGTTCCTAAAAATGTTTCTTTCAGTGCGACACATTCACTGGTGACTCCATATTTTTATTTGTAGAAACTTTTCAGCAAAGTTACATTGCATGCTTATACGGTAGTTCCACACGAATACTGTGAGAAGTTTCTCAGATATAACACGTTAAAACATGTTTTTATCAATTTTGAGGGGTTCCGAAATTATTTTTCTAATCGACAGGATGCTCTGAAGCGACCCGTCAGTCATAGTTTGAAGTGTATCTTCTTTTTGTACATTGACACAATGGACCTATGTGGAAAAGTTTCGTAAAACCATATTTGCGAATACGCTGCAACGCATTTAAAGCGCGTGGTAGGCGAGGACATTAAGAGCCGATGGAGGTGAAGCGAAGTGAACGAACAACACAGCATTCAAGCCCGAGACGAGATTCAAACCCAAGACTTTTCGCAACGTAGACCGGCGCCTGACTACGCTACGAAAGCCGGAAATGGTATAAAAGTTGATATGCTTCAGCGCTGTCTAGAGGCGAGTTATAGCAAAATGGATATCGCGAAAACATTCTCCGGTTTAGTGGCGAGTTTAGTAAAGTTGATAGAATAAAAACCTTCGCCATGGAAAAAAAAACACTTAAATGTGTCAAATTTAATTTTGAACGGTGAAACGGTGTTGGAGTTTATCAATATCTACACCAGCTGTACATACATACGTACATACATACGTACATACATACATACATACATACATACATACATACATACACACAAACATACATACACACATACATACATACATACACACATACATACATACATACACACATACATACATACATCCATCCGTACATACATACATACATACATACATACATACATACATACATACATGCATAAAACAATGTAGGATCGGGTATAGTTCAGAAAGCAAAATCGTGAAATGTAACTATGTCTCACTTTATGTGATTTCACTTGTAAATCTTAAATGTTGTTTTCACGACTGGGAACCATGTGGGCAGCAACTTCAAGTGTGTTCTTTTCATAGATATACAAACGTTATTACGCCTGTTAAGTAGTTTTGCAAAAAAAAAAAAGAGTGAACACAACTCGCTGCAAGATATTTGAATAGTAGGTAGGCAGGTTCTTTAAGGAGGTCGCCTGTCTGGACGTATTTTGCGCGTTGGAGTCCAATATGTGCGAAGACCTAAGGGCAACACAGTAAGCTCTTCACGTCTCACCCTAGTGTCTAGGTGCATGTCAATGAGCGGGCCTCCAGTCTTCTCGCCGAAAACTCACCTTTATGACACACTCAGCTCTGACCCAATAATTTTATGTTATATTATTAAGATTAAGAACGTTATCCCTGTAAAAAGTTCAAAATTTTATACTTGTGCTAAACACTGTTAAAATTTTACACATCAAATAACATATAATTTTCCCAAGTAAAAAAAAAATTGGTCACATTATTTTAGCGTAATCACCAATCAAAGTCACAAAACGGCAGTTGCAGTGTAGCCAAAATAATAAAAAATTATTACCTTGCAGAAACAATATAATTAATTCATATTGTTACTTAATTATATGAGCTACGTCAAGACCCTTTTATAAACACAAAGCGATACATTTTTGTAATTTTTAAAACATTGTTGAAAATAAGTAAATTTTTGCACAACTTTAACTTTGGGTTACTACTGAAGTTTTCAAAACTAACTTTTGTCAAACATGTAATAAAACGCATTGATACACTGACTATCAGTTACTGTAATTTTTAATTTCTTCAGTTAATTACTTTTTTGATTCTGGCTACACAGCAATGGCCATTTTGTGACTTTGATGAGGGATAGTTATAAATCTATGGGGCCTAATTATTTTTATTTGGGGAAATTACTTGGTATCTGGTGTGCAAAAGTCTAACAGTGTTTGACACAAATATAAAAAAAAAAAAAATTTACGTGTCCAACGCTCTTAAGGCGTGGTTCGTCTGTCTTACAATTTTTTAATATTCTGAAACAAGATTATCATGGCTAAAACGGATCACAGAAACACAAATTTTCGCCATTTTCAGCTGCGAAAAAATAAACTTCAAAGATAAATGGAGGACCTGGAAATGCACGCTTGTAAGGTTATTTGAATGCAAACTTGTATCCAGATTTATTTCGCGTACGTTCAGTAGTTTAAGAATAAACTTATGTCGGCCGAAAATCTGCACGGAGCTTGGCTTATTTGCTTTCACATAGTAACTTGAGAAGAGATTTCAAGCGTCTAGTAAGTCACGTGACCCTGAATTGCTTCTTGACATAGTCTGGAGAGCGAAAAAAAAAAAAAAAAAAACTGTCACATTACCTAACTAACCTCTGACCGGTTACTTAATAGAACCTCCTTTTAAGAACTTTCTGCTCATAGACATTATTTGTGTATTTTCCTATACTGCTTGTTTTGAAACATATAGCTAAATTTTTGTAAATGTAAAGACATTTTAATTTTACGTTCATAAATTCATGCATAGGTGGTTCGCGACGATAAATTGACCACTTTTGAAAACCTAGTCACTTTTTTCTTTCAAGTATTTTACAGTTTCCTTTTCTTTTTGCAATGAAAACAAAGTAACCTAAGTGAGTGAGATATTTTGGTCAGCGCTCAACATCGATGTCATAAACGCTGTTGAGGGGTGACATGTGGTGAGTATGGAGCAGCGTCGGAATGAAGGGGTGGAGGAAACTGGAGATCCCAAGGAAATACGACGATCAACGGCATCGTCCGGCACGATTACCACATGCGAAAATCCGGGGACCGACCCCGCCGAGAATCGAACCCGGATCGCCTTGGTCGGAGACAAATGGCCTGACAATTCGGCCACCGCGGCCCCAGTAACCTAAATAACAACTAAAGTGTATGTGGATTATAGCTTTTTCAAAATTTAACATCTGAGGTGAGCATAAATATAATTTTTTTTAAATTTATTATTTTTTAGTTTACTAATTTTGACAATACTTATATCGAACTAAGAACCTTAAGATAGAGAAGTTACTTCTAAATTCGCTAACAGAAATTTTAACGGGAGAAAAAAAGTTTGTGATGTCGAGGCGTGAAGTTGGCAATCGTGATCGCGGCGTACTTTACCTGGTGTTGGCCTGCAAGGCGACTCCGCCGGCGGCCAGAGACAGCAGCAGCAACGACGCGGTCCTTCTGGCAACGTTCATAGCGTCGCTGGCACTGCTCGTGTTACGCACGCGCGGTCCTATGCCCGTCATGTTATATAGCCGGTTGATAAGGCGCTTGCTAGTTGTTCCGGTCGGTCCCTGGCCCCTCCAATTCCCTCCCCCCTCCCCCTCCCCGGCCAGGGTGCTCAGGGCCACGAGTAGCGACCGACTCACCACTAGGCAGCCGTATATTCTCCACTCCCTAAGTCTACCCCATCACCCCCTCGTCTTTCATAATACCCTGTTCCACTATAGCCACAAACCTTCCCTACTTCGTGAAAACTAAGGTGTCGAATACACGTATCAATAAGACGTTACACATAGGAATAATTGTGGTAACAATCTGATAAAAATATTTGGTGCCTATTGCTTTATTTCCTGCATGAAATATTACATTACCCTAACCAAATAAAATGGTTTACTGACTAACCCTGTGATGGCTTAAATGTGATTTATCACGGTATTAGAAGTCTTATCACGTCTTATTGTCGGTTTGACATACACTCTTCAGGCTGTTGAAGTGGGATAAAAACATATTTTAAAATTGTTATGAAATATTGTTAGTTTTGCAGACGGTTCGTATGAGTACGGTTTCCTCTTACAAAACGGGTTTAGCTCTCATAGTTTTTTCATAACGGTACGTCACAGTCAAAATTTTCATGTTACGGTGCCATGTAAATATTGAAAACCAACTGAATCACTTTAATGAAATAATGTAAGCGTAACTAATATTCATTGATCTATATAAAAAAAAGTTTAGAAACCCACAACGTAATGTTCTGACTTTTGAAAAAAAAAAAGTACATACATAGGGCAGTAGTACAGGAAATAAGTTGCAAATTCAGCAATATTTTGAAATACAAAAAATAAGTTCACAAGAAATGTTTTATTTATTTATTTATTTATTGTTTTTACCTAATCCATGGCGTGATACTTCACAGTGAATTATTTCATTAAGTAAGTCAGTTGGTTTTCACTATTTACTTGATAGAGTAACATGCAAACTTTAGCTTTGACGTGCAGATATAAGAAAAGTATGTCAACTAAAATTGTTTCGTAAGAGGAAGCTGTACTCAAAGAATCATTTACAAATCCAAAAATTATTTCATAAGAATATATAATTATGTTTTTATCCCACTGGCATGCCCTTAAGGAGACCACCTGGGTGAACATTTGTCGTCTTTTGAGGCCTAGAAGTGCGGACTCTGTAAAGACGATAGAGCACCCACATCACGCCCCACCCTAGTCTCTAGGCGCAAGTCATTGATCTGGCGTGCAGTCTACTCACCGGAAACTCGCCTCTATAACACATTCACAGGTTTCCCTATATTTCAGATAAAGGTGTACTGTACACGGCAATACCTGTTAAATGATCCTGCGCTAAGATTTTCGTACCTGATAAGGACAGCAAACACACAGCGTTTTCATCAATTTCGGCAGCGTAAAACGTCCTGGACGTATGCAAGCACAAAGTCCAGTAAACGGAAGTAAAAAAGGCGACACCTGCCTGTATGTGTGTTACTTATGAGCAGAGACACACAAAATTCGGGTTGTTTTCTGACAGCTGACTAGACTCGAAGTGACCATGGGCTCGTTCGACGTCTCCCGCTGGCTGATATTGTCCTGACTTGCCGCGGAGAATGCTTACATGGTAGAGAGGCCAATATATGTAAAGACGTAAGATACGTAAATGACAACACATGAAAGTTCGTGGCCAATTGTATCGCAGACTATGCTCTGTTAGGTATAGGAAAGTGAAGTTCTGTCTGCTACCAAGTGATGACGCTAATTTAGCGTGCCTCTACTGAGTAGTGCAGCCTGCTTACCGTTAATGTGCCTATGTCTAACATTCAGTTGTGACCCTATAATGTTAATGGGGAAATATTTAATACATATCTACAATTTTTATATTCTTTACCAGGTTGTTCATACCTAGAAGCTGGACGTTTTGCGAAAAGGTTTTTGCATTAACTTGTGTCGGTTCTTCACGTCCACTCCAGCAGCTCGGCTTCATAGCAGCGATTGGATGTTATTTGTAGAGACATGAACTTTTCGCGAAAAGAAATTTGCCTCACTTTGTGTCAGTGACTTGTGTGCACGTCTGCAGACTTGCTTCACGGTCAGAGATTGGATGTTTTGATATTCGTGTGTCGTGGGGTTTTACACGCAAATCACAGACGTGTGGTGTTACAGTAACCTTATTGTGATTGGTACAGTCAAATGAGAAACGTCAC
>PNEQ01111642.1:0-32110 GCA_003012365.1 Medauroidea extradentata
TATAATGTAAATAATGTAAAATCATGAAAAATATACTATAGTAATACAATAATATGCGACATACCAAATTAAAATATATCTACTGTAATGTAACTTTTTCTGTAATTTACATTACCTAATTATAAAATGGGCGTTGTAAATAAAATAAAAAACATTGAACATATATACTGTGCAAATTATTGGTTATAAAAGTGCCTATATAATGAACGGTTATTAACAGAGTTATTTGAACATGGTATTCGTAATCAGCATCCTAAAAAACCCCTAAGTATATATTTTTATGATAAAACAGTGATTTTTGCATTTTTGGCCACGTTTTCGGCCAAATCTCCCAATGTGCGACGTCCAGATCTACGCCGTACCGATCACCGTGGACGTTTCCTTACATCAGCCTCGGCATCATTAATAAGGTGGGACTGTCATCGTCGTAACTAAATTGAGTGGCTATAAGTATTCATGAATGTATAATAATATATCTAACTATTCTTGCCTCCCTCCGTAAAGAACACCGTAAATGTAATGAAATAGTTGTATATATTGTAAATTAAAGCCGTACCTAATATTTAGACTGCGAGTCTTAATTATATTAAAATAATCCCTCATTTAAACAAATCATAATAAACTGTACGTTTTACATAAATAACTCCGCCATCATTAAGTAAAGTAAAAAGGAGTACCATTTATAAAAACGTAACATTGGCCGAGGCTAAGGTCTTCCCGTCCCGAAGCTGCTAAGTGAGTAAGCTATACGTATCCCCCTTGAAAGTTTTAATTATTGGATACAATAATGTAAGAAAACCACCTCCCCCATAAGTAAATCCCCACCCACCCTCGCGTTGAATTTAAATAATATTAATAATATGCTGAATGCGAGCTACCTTGGCGAAATTAATTAAGACAGCAGTTGAAGTAAATGTTCTTTAGTAGCAAATAATAAATACTACTAGGTGCTAAAATATTGATTTCTTTAAAAACGGAAATGTTTTAAATAAGTTGAAAGGCTAAGAAACCGCTGTGTGCGTCGAAAGATATATTTCTAAAAGGAAAATAACGGTGCTAGTGTATTAAACACGTAAAGATAAGTTACACTTGATAAAATTTGTAATACAATGTAAAATATTGATTGATGTTGATCGCGGAGAGCAATAAGTCACATGACATAATGAATAAATATTGGATTTGTATATCGTATGCGTGAAACGATAGGGTTATAAAATGTGCGAGTTGCCATGATACTATTGGAATATAATGATTATAACACTTACTGTAGTGTGTAAGGAAGTATCCTCCAATGAGGGTAACAAGAAATAAATGATGTACTTATAATTAAAAGCTCAGAAAGGAGCAAGTGTGTATATTTTGCTGCCATATGGTAGGCAGTATTGCAGGGCGTGGCATGCATGTGCGGCACGACCCAGTTAAATTTTGCAACACAGATTCGCGCGCAGCGCTAGTGAAGAGTCAGCACTTACCCAAGGCCGCCAATGCGGGCTTTTGTTTTGTAAACTGCGCGATGTGGCTCGCTTACTACGTAATCCTTCCTTACGCCACGAATACGTCATTGTTTCCCAACTAATATTAGCAGTAATGTAAGCTCATAGTGTAAGATATTGTTCAAAATCCTAATCACATACTTCTCAAAGACACGAAGGTATTGCAGACACGGGAAGAAAGAAACCCACTGGTTCTAAACAATTCTGTGATCCGGGGAAATAGCCAGCCCCGTGGTTCGAAGTACGTGCTAGGGACACGACTCGCCAGTCCGTAAATAGGATGCAAAGAATGCTAGGCCAGATGGAAAGCCGGAGTACTGAACGAGATTGTTAAGGGTTTTAACTAAATGGGAATGATGCTCGAGACACAACCACTTAGGCCTGTTTAGGTGCGAATGCAGGTTAACCCACGTCCGTTTAGTAGATAGTAGTTTTATCCAGGAGGTCAAATTTTCTCGCGAATGGTCGCGGGACCGTGTAAGGCATTTGGCAGACAGAGATCTGACCAGGGTGCCGCCTTTGATCTCATGTAGCGTCGCTGACCTGAGGGATAATTCCAGGCAGTGACGTAGAGACATGAGATGTTGTGACTTTTACTGTGGGTCATGTGTGCGACACAGTTACTGGCATTGTACCACGAGGACATTGCTGTTCCGACCTCCTTGGCATAATCATGAGTGCAGAATTCCCCCCGTGTCCTGTATAGTGCAAGAGTATCGTTATAAGTTTGTGATAGGGTCCCTTAAATATTTTGTTTTATGGTTATTTGTTGTGGTTGTAAACACTTTGAAGCGGAGCTTACGTATATAATATATATAATTTGATTTTAAAAAAATCAATTAAAGCACCTTCGCGCACACAGTCGGTAAACAATAAAAGAAATATATTACAGATAATAAATGAAGCTACTGTTTAATAAATGCCAATATTTTAAAAGAATATATTAAAGTCAATGAAAACGGCTAATGCTATTTTGTATACTAACAATGTTCTATGTAATTTTTATATTAAAATGTTAACCAGCAGATGTTAACAATAATAAAGATAAAACTGTTGCTACAATATGTAAGCTTATGAATACTTTTAATGAGTCAATTTATTAAAGGCAAAGAATTCAAGTTATAAATATTGATTGTATAAATAGGTTAAAGGCCTATGTTAACATTTAATGTGAAGTTTGAAGAGCCACAACGTTAGAAATAAATACATTTAGCAGCAGACCATTTAATAGTTTTAAAAGAAATTGTGGCCTGGCGAAAGTAATGAAATAATTATATACGTTACGAAAACGTCCCCAAATGTATAAATATTTGATATTGCCACATATATTTTTAAAAGTTTTAATCGTTCCCCATCCGAAGGGTTAACTATAAACATTTTAAAATATTGATTTGCAAAATACTAATACTATTTTGTTTTGTGAGTTCACAGAGTGATTGTACAAAAACTGACCGGTCCAACGCAGAGCAAGTGTCGTTGCAAGGCGACAGCATAGAAGCGCTGAGCGAGCGCTGACGAAGAAAACAGTGCTACCACCGTCCAAACTTAACGCGTCTCGCGAGGCACGAAGGTAACCAGCACAGTATTACCAACACACACGCCGGCCGGCTTATAACACAACACAAACTACACAGAACTCACAACATTTGATCGTAACGCCACGATACACGTTGCTATTATAATATTAAAAGCATTAACAAAGCATAAACAAAGAATACGATTTTTTAGCATTACAGTTCGCTTTATTGGCGAGTGGCATAAATGTATTATAACAATTTTTAATACACATTTAGGAGGCCTACCAAAGTTTGCACAAGTGCATAATATTCTTCATAGAGAGAGAATTACGAAAAAAATTATAAAATGTAAAAGTACAACATATGTTAAATAATTGCAGTCACACATCATTATTACTGCAGTACTAATGTGTAAACAAAATGAATATTTTTATGTTATTGTATAATAACTTGTTGTGCAGTAAATATGTAACAACGTAAAATTAGCTGTAAAAAGAACGTACGCTGTCAACACAGTTGTAAAAAAAATCTATATATAGCCTACATTTTAACTTATCAGTTTGAACTATATTAATTGAATTACATATAATGGAAACAATGAAAGATTAAAATAGGGTATTATAAAGTTTCAAAAATGTATTACACACTTAAAGGTGTTTAAGAGGCTCGAAAAATTTTATATTTTAACTAAATTAATGTTAAATAATTAAGTTGTTGCAGTAAGCATTAAAGAGAAAACAAATTTTGTTACAAAGAAGGTAACATTTTGAAACTAGTAAAAAGACGCTGACAATACATCTTTTTAAGGTCAATTAATTCTATAGTTTTTTTTTTCAAAAGTGGAATGAGCAGCACGAGTCTTTAAATGTAATATTATATTGTTGTACTACAAATAACACATAATATGTGTATAGAGTAAGAGGGTAAATGTATCTGTTCACATCCCTTCCTAAAATTTTGAAACGTCGAAGCACACGCAGCTGCAAATCTTAAGTTTTAAACTTGAATTTTAAAAGTTAATTGTATGTAATTAATTTAACAAATAATTCAAAGCCACGTGGTGATTGTTTTGAAAACCTCAAGCAAGGCTGACGCGTCGCGTACCTACGTTCGTGTAGACAGCCGCGTTCGGGCTCCGAGACAAGCACGCTCAGCAGAACTCAAGTTGACATAAACAGAACCGTAAATGAAGGCGGAAGAAGACCTCGGCAGTTCCTTTACCCGAGTTTTTCCTTGTCGACACAATCTCAACATCTGAAAGTTTCCTTCCGTATCGAAGAGGGCTTCAACCTTTTCCATATACCCTCTGCCAGAAGAATAAAATATCAAACAAAATTTAAATTTTAGTCCACACCTACATGACAAGATGAGGACATCATGATACACATCACCCCACAGACACGGTCGAGGACGACCTTCATTCTTGACTGGGGGGATACTGTTATGAACCATGTAACCCTGGTTCTAACACAACGTTCAGTAACCAGGCCACCCGGTCAGGAATTCCATAATATTAAACATAAGTTGCTGGAAACTGGAAGGCAGAACTCCCCACTCCAACAGCGGTACGAGTTGACACACAGGGCAATGATAAAGGGGCGTGTCACACTACCTACGAGGTCTGTCTGCCCCATATCGTCGCCAAGACCACTTCACTACCAAGATGCACCACGACGTCCAGATCTACGCCGTACCGATCACCGTGGACGTTTCCTTACATCAGCCTCGGCATCATTAATAAGGTGGGACTGTCATCGTCGTAACTAAATTGAGTGGCTAATAAGTATTCATGAATGTATAATAATATATCTAACTATTCTTGCCTCCCTCCGTAAAGAACACCGTAAATGTAATGAAATAGTTGTATATATTGTAAATTAAAGCCGTACCTGATATTTACACTGCGAGTCTCAATTATATTGAAATAATTCCTCATTTAAACAAGTTATAAAATACTGTGCGTTTTATGAAAATACTCTACCAATTACCAAATAACCAAAAGGAGTATATCATTTGATAAAAACGTAACAATAGTTTCACTGCGTTTCAGATTAGTACGTTCCTAGTTATCTATAGTGAACTAAATATTTTTATATTTTATAGACACTTTTATACTAACTAGTGTCAGGGTTTCCAAACAAGCATGACAGTCAATTATTTTGAGGACTGTAAAGTCTGTCCGTGTAAATTTTTTTCATGAATTTAAAATTTTCGCTGTTATGTTATGATCTATTTTACAAAAATTAGCAGTGATTTCCCTAACTTGCTGAGTGTTATTTCCATAGTCTGAACAAAGGGAAATACTTAGTAAATTTGTGAATATTAACTTATTCTGATGTTCAGTGAATGGGAGTGTAATACGTATTTGGAAATAAACATCAGCTCCGATATGGAACTCAATAAGTTTGTCGTATGGGGGTATTTCATGTGAGATTTTTCATTCCAAATTGGCGTCTGTAAATATAAATTCTAGAATCAATCATTAATGCCCGGCAATTCATTGTGAGGTAAACGGAACATTGTCAGTCTCACGTTTAGCAATATTGAAAAAACTAAAAAGTTAAAGTTCATTCGGAGGATGAGTCAAAGTCATGTCCCGGGAAGCCCCTCTGGGGCATAATGACAGCATTTTGTATTTCAGTTTCAAAATGCCTATACACTTGTAGGAGCTTTTAAGCACGCATTTGTACACGTCGCGGTAACAAATTCATATCAATGCCTGGGTTATTATTATTATTATTTTTTTTTTTTTTAGTTTGTCGTTACAGTCATCGAGACGAAATTGTATATAATGACGGACATACGCCACTGCAGTGCAATTTCGTCCCAGAAATCCGCGAGATAGAGGAAGACAATAAAAGAAATAAAAAAAACCAAGGCTAGTCTGCAACATAGACCTGTATGAACAAAAAAAATCCATAAGGAATTATGTCAATTAAAAAAATGAAAAAAAAAAAAGGCAACAACAAAAACATATATCCGATTTGAATGAGCAAATGAAAAGCAACATAAAAAACTGAGGACACCACAATTGCTCTCGTTGCCTTCGTTTATTGTTCTCCATTATTTCACTTTTGGATTTCAGGAACGAAATTGCCCTGTAGTGGTGTATGTCTACAATTCTACATATTTGCATTCACTCCCATTGTAAATAAATTCAAATACGAAGTCATTGATACATGGCGATATCGAATTTTTTCGATCCTCTGGCAAAAAGTGTCATGTGAAGGAAAGGCGTTTTCTATATGTCGTTATGGTGGCGGTCGTTCGAGCAAGTTCGGGGCTTCGATTACCTCTGCAGTACAGCAAGGTAACAGAACAAACACTGCTACTACTACTAGGCTATACTTTACATGTGTTTCGGGTAAAAAAAAAAGTTAAATGAATTCATCGTTGAAAAATAAATTGTCTGTGGTTAAACATGTATATTGTTTATTGGGCATAACCTATTATTCCGAACACATTTGTTTGTTAACAGTGTAAGACAGGTCATCATTGCAATTGTGGGGGAAATGAATAGCTATAGCTCTGCGATGGTGGAAAGTGGAATAGCTGTTCTATTCCGTAAATTAGGGCGTTATGTTTAATACCTTTTTTTCAAATTGTGGTACAATGTTTTCTCATGTGTTATATTTTGCGCCGATCAATACGAACACATTATCTAGTTCTGAATCAGAACCATGTATATTAACATGCTCTTAAGACATCAAATAAATACTAAAATCTATAAAACTCATGCTATGTGAAAAACAACACTAAGTTATGCTTACTGCAATGATAATTTTACTAAAACAACATTCTTTGGAGCAATAAACCCTTGTGTAATCAAAGCGGTTGGTTTATTTATCCTTGCAAAATAAAAGCATGACATTGGTTCCGTTTTCAGAATACAAATATCTCGCATTTAATTTTATTGAAAAACCACTCGAATAACTTCAGTTTAAAAATTATAATTCTTTAAATGTTAAAATGCAGGCCCATTTAACTATGAAATTACGTAGTATTTGTACTTTTGTAACGTTTAGACTTACAGACGCAAAGGATCATTTAATCGTTACATCGTACATAATTATATACTTTTGGTTTCCTTAATAGGGATAATATTCAGGGGTTATTCCTTATGAAAAATTAGGTACGTTTTTATAATGCAGCTTATAGGATTTGTAGTTATTAAACTTGACTGTGAACATTTATTTCGAACATTTCATTATGCAATATTATGTAAACTATTTAAATACTAAAAGTTTAACTAAGTTTTTGCCGCATATTGCTGTAATGTTCAGTATAACTTCAATCTACAAAGAATTTATTCCAAAGACTTGCACTCTCAAAATAATACGGATGGCAGAAAACAGCAGTTTTTTCTACATAATACATATCGTACGATTGTCGTACATCTCATTATGCTCTTTTTTATTCATTCGTGAACTAAGCATGCTATGCATTTGCAGCAATATTTCTTTCTGTTTATGAGGGCCTCTTATTAAAAAATATATATCATACGCTACAATGCTCACCGAACTCATGGCAAAACTAGTTCTAAGCAATGAAAGGGAGCTGCTCTGTTATGTTAATGTTTTACGGTTGGTTTCTTTACATGTTAAAGATCCTGTTAGCATAAACGAGTTTAAGGATATCATTTAAATAGTTTTCAATATATTTTTTTATTTTGAGTAAACAAAATATTCAAGTGTATTTTCACGATTGCAAAATTGATTACCTCCTTTACTTATTACGGAAGGTCAAAATTCGCATTATAAAAGAATATACATAATTTTCATGCATAGGGTATATTCCCCAAAGAGTGTATCCGTCTTTTGAAACCATCCTAACGACATATATCTCATATAATATGAATAAAAGTATGCGACCTTAAGTTTGAAAGTAGATTGTATCAAACAATTTGATAACAATTTCATAACCAAGTAATTATTAGAGTCATGTGACATCACATTATTTACAAAAATTGTTGGTACACTACAGCGACTTCACTACAGTTAGATCTGATGCATGATATAGGATGGAATCAAAAAAGTAATCAGATATGTTCATAATAATCGCCTGCCACTTGCCTACTGCTACCCGAGAGCATACTTCATTGATATCGGTCGCTGAATCTTAAACAACGCAATAATAGTGTCTAATGTCATCATTTTGTTACATATTGCGTTGACATGAAGGCAAGGGTAAACTGTGGACGCTTCCAACATCTTTGTAAGTTTTCCTGTTAAAAATAGTATTATATTCTTTGTTTCATCTTTGAAATATTGATGAAATATGTGAAGAATTTGAGCAATGGGACTATCACAGGTTGTTAGCTAGACGAGAGAGTGTTAGTCACTCTCCAGCTGAACTTATGAGAATGTTCTGCGCACGAAATAGTACTTTCGTTGGTTTCTAATTTTGTAAGTTGTATGATATAATTAGGATGTCAGGGCCATTCCCTACGGCCCTGAAAAATTCGCGTTTTCTTTCCGACACAAGCAAGAATTTCAGCAACTACACGTTCGTGTCACTTTCGCAATTGGCCCTTGACGACACCTTCTGAATACCGCTGAGCCAAAAAAATTTAACTTATCACTTGCCCATTTTACCGTGGAAGCGAGCAGCTAATGAGCAGCTGCTGTCTGCTTGAGAAAACATATATTCTTGGAGACTAGCCTGCTGGTCAGTGAACCCGCGAATTTTCCGGGCTCTTCCAATCACTTGTTTAGCGTTCGTAACAACACTACGGTGTAGTAATAACTAAATTGAAATCTGCATTTACTAAGCAAGCACCAATGAGGAAATCATAAGTGAAAAAGAAATAATTTTTAAGGAAATATCTGTGAACAGTGATTAACAGTTTACAACATTGTAATTAACATCAGTTCCTGCGAATAGTAGAAATGACTACTTATTCCTTACCACTTTAATAAATGTGAATGTATTTTGAATTTTAATGTGGAGTGTAATTCGTGATCAGTTAGATATTCATTCTTTGGCTTGATAAAAAATAGTCACCAGTTATAGTACATCAAAATCTGGTCATGTGACCACTTTGTCTACGATACAACACCGATTGAGAAAATATATATCTTATTTCACGTAAAATTTTTGAAGGAGTTCTGTACAGTTATTGGTAGAGTCTTTGGAAGAAATGCACTGACGTAGAGCAGCTCACCCCTTACAGCATACCTATCCCCACGTCCTAACCCCTACTAGAAGCTTCAAAACCAAAGTGGTCTTCTCCCTTCAAGGACCGAGCTCTCCCACCCCTCACTCTCACCATGTGACAGCGGAGGACAGAGAGCAGGGACTACGTAGTACCAAAGTTTATCACCACTGCTGTTCCAGTACGCTGAGTGCTGTCATCGCTTGGAGGGGAGAGCAGCGTAGATCTTACCTTCAGCAGCGCCCAGAGGCGAGTGTGAGATATTCTGAAGCGCGGTGGCTAATATAGCAAGTTCACACGTTCTGTGACGCGTTCCACGTGTTCGTGGAAGGTATGCAGGCCACTTTTGACACATCAAATTGAAATTACTGACATGTCGATCTGAAAACGCCTTGGAAGAGCCTTAATAAGCTACAACGACACATATCAGAAATCAATGACACGACATTTTATTTCAAATCATTTGCACTAACCCAGAAATTGGTGAAAATTGTTGAAGCCTTTCGGCCGACTCGACTAGCAGTTAGACTGAACACTGGCTAACATGTTTCAGTGATGTGACTGGAATTCATGATGTCCACTCAAGGCTAGGAACCAGTTCTCGGAAGGTCTCATCAGCAGGAAGCATCTCCCAGCTACCCTTCTCCTGTTACCTGTCCGTCTGCACTCCTCAGCAAGCGCATCACTCCCAAGATTTTTGCCACTGCATAAATTATTTTAAAACAATATTGAGTTTAAAATCATTGCTATTGGAGATAGTTACATGCGGTCACTGACATTTTTATCTTTATATTATTCGTTGCATATACCTGGCCAGTCAGATTTGGGTTATAAATAACAGCCTGTTATATAGCTCCATAAAAATATAAAAATGTAATTTTAAATTAGATTACACATTCATAACAAATCCCATTACATTCCTTCATGCTCATCTATGTTATTTACCTTATGGTTTTCATGTAATGTTAATATTTTTGTTAATGTCCATACAAAACTTATTTGAGTTAACAGCACCCAAACCGACAACAGTCTTACTGAAATAACAAGGAAGTGCCCATTGAATATTTGGTACTTTTAATATATTCTTTAGCGAACCAAATAAAACAAAAAATTCAAGTTTTTGGCTTTTCCATATATTTTTCAATGTTAAACGCTCAAATTCCCACGCTGTAAGCAGTTTATAATAAAATAAGCTGTTGTATGTGTTGACTGTTTTTGTTTGTGCGTTAATGCTGCGTAATCAAAAATGTTATTCAGAAGTTTTTAAAGTTAATTAAAATATCAAAACTTTTCAATTCTATATCAAACAAAAATCCATAGGTAAATTAATTTAAAAACTGATTTCGGAAATGAAGAGTGAATTAACCCATACGTGGTCGACGTTTAGTTCCATAGAGATCTTAATTTTTGGTAAAAATTATACTAGAAACCTCTTCACTTCACTAAATAATAGATATGGCTATCCTTGTACAAAGTTGTTTTTTTTTCCTTTCTGTCATGTAAGCCATTTAATGTGATCTTGAGAAGTCCATGACAAATATAAAAATATGATTGGGTGTCTTGTTTCAAGTACTTACTTACAAGCACCGATTACACACCTTAAGACAGACATAATGGCTAATTTCAATGTTTTTCTCTTATCACTAAGGAAATCCGAAGTTGGAAATGGATTTCTTCTATCAGTGTAGTGTAGTAAAAATTTACAAAATTCATTTTAATTCTGGTATGGCACAGAACTATATCTCGTTTATATTTACACAAATTTCACGTTTACAAAAATGCTCGCGTTTTAACAAAAACAAAAGATTTATGGCACCAGTTTAGAAAGGTTAAGTGTTTTTGGGAGTGGTAATAATAACAAGAAAGGCTGTTGTTGAAGTCACACAATTAAAATGCTGTTCTATACGATTTCTCAGCTCAGATACAATGCGGGACGCGTTCGTTCATAGCTTTCTTAAGGATTTCATCCCGGGATTCGCGTAGGGTTATTTCGGGAAACCATGGAAAACCGAAATCAAGATGGCCGGAGCCAGGAATGCGAAAATCGAACGTGTTACCGTTACGAGACCTCGCTCCATATGCAGGCTGAATACCGTATCGTACGATTTGTACTCAAACCATTCATTAATAACATAACGAATAAAAAATGTTCACGACGATGTACCTACTTTCAAAAGGAAAGCTTTAATTAAGGAGAATGTAGCGACAAAATATTACGCCAACGTCTGCAATACACGATGATAAAATCTGAACTATCCCCTATAATTGTATGGGGTTTGTTTTGCCAAGTAGATATTTAATACCGAATAAACTATTGCATAACAATAGTTAATACACTGCATAACTTTACGGTAGAAAAAATAATACTTATTGGAAAAATATTATCTACAAATCATAAAATTTTTAAAAGTGAAACATGATGTTATGGTTTTCCAATTCTTATTATAACGAAATAATAATTAACTATCGTATCAATTATCATCTGAAATCTTCCACATGGGTGGTTTTCAGAACTTAAAACTTTTCAGTAATTATGACGTCAGGTTTTTAATACTTCTTACTGTCGTTGTAAAAATTATACGAATTTTTAAACTAAATATATATTTTATTGATTTTGTAAATTGTAAAATTAATTTTTCTAAAAAGGATTTTCGTGAAGAAAAATTTTCTAGTGCAATGTCATTCTACGTGGTACGTGGAAGGTGGGGTGCAAAAGTAATGTTGTAAACAGCCATGTGTAAGCAATAAACGGGACTGCCAGACATACAGGATGTTCCGGCAGTATAAAGAGGCTGGTTATAGAGGAACCCAAGACCTACCAAATAAGCCAAACTTTGTATAATCTGATTCGCAACCGTCTAAAAGCTGGGAATTTAAAAAAATTGTCTGTACTCTACTCTGAGTTAAGCATTTACTAATGGCGGAATCGTAATGGTCCACTGGAAACGACATTTATACACACCAAGGATGATTATTGTTGTCACAATTAAAAACACATTTCACGTCACTGAAAGTACAGCTTTGTGGGGCAAAATGTGACTTTCGAGAAATTTACAGAAAAACATGTAATGTCAGATGGTGGACACACAATTATTCCATTCTTTCTGCAGTAATTTTAATTGCAAGATGTCGCCTCGGAACAGAGCGCTTATAGAAGTACATAGGCCTTGGTATTTAGATCATTTGAAACTGAAAACTTATTTTCGTTATCATTTTTTGTTTGGCACTTAGCTCCTTTAAAAATTCCATTCTAAACATTCTATATAACATCACGTAATTCAAACGAGAGCCAACAGCGACATAAAAACGTCAATTTTAAGAATAACGCCTACGTACTTTTTAGTACAGACATCCCAGCAATAAAATAATAGGGTCGCCGTTTTAAGAATCTTATGCAGGCTGGCTGTGCTTGTGTTTGTGATTCAGAAAATCGATGGAGCTCTAACTATTCCGCTAACCGGCGTCTGTAAAGCAGTATCCGCCTGTATGGATTTCTGGTCTAGTATGCACATTTTGCCAATGTTATAGGCTCTGTTAAGGTGACGTAAATCTTTCTTGCGGATGCGCAAACGTGATCACGGTGTAGTCTTCAACGGAACACGAGTTTGAACACTATTACAATGCAAAATCGCCAAAACCTAAAAACCAAAAACAGAGATGCGCGAATCATAATGATGCTACAGTCTTGTAACTATTTTGAGACTATCATGTGTAGAGAATATGAAAATTATATTATTGAGGTTTTAGAATATTAAAAATTAAATTTTCTGTAGAAAACTGGGGATGCAAGCGCATTTGTGCCCTTTTACATCCTGCCGATAATGGTTTAAATTTGCTGTCCTTGTATAGGCATATTTTCATGAACCTTGTTAAAGCGATATCATGCAGACTTTAGTGAAGTAATTTAAAACCATCTGTTCTTTAATAAACACAACCGTTATGAGGTAATAAATTACAACTTTTGTAACAATTACGTTTATGTGTTTATGGATATTGACATACTCTTTTACGTGGGAGTTAAACAAACATTCGTTTTTTTCTACAGTAACATGAACATATTAAGTACTAAACATTTGTAATTTAACGCGCCGTACTTCGTGTAGTATTAACACATACAAACATGGTCATTTATATATTTATTTTATACATGACGTATTCAGCCACAGGTCGTTTTACAACTGTGCATGTTTTATAAACTAAACACTGTGACTACTTTGAAATGTGCCTATAGTATGAAAATTAATTAATTTAGATCTTAACGTAACAATATAAATTAAAACTGATCTCACACTGCGGCCAGCACTATTAACGTATTAACAATTTAAAAATTTTAATGTGAAATTTGCAAAGTAAAGAAAACAATGTACAAAATACTGAAATATGTACAAAAATACAGCGACGGACTAAAAAAAATAGACGTTACTTTTACTGTAAAAACACTTTTTAACACAACAGATCAGCAAGTTGTTCTGACATTAACGTGGACTTGTACATATTCTTGAACATTACAACAGAGTCGGTGTTCTTCAAACCCTCTGACATGCCATTCCACATGACAGAGGCACAACAAGTGAATTACTTTTTATATATTGACGTGATGTGGCGCGGTATTGCAAAGTTACGTTTGTTTCTCGGGTTGTGCTTATGCAGTTGGGAGTGTTGGGCCAGTTCTTCTGCAGGTAGATTGGTTTTTTTCGAAAATAGTAGTTTATTAATGAGAGTAATTAAATAGCGCATTCTTCTGCGGTCCATGTTCAACCCGTTTGCTTTTATAAATGCTTGGCTGATTTGATCACTTTTTTTTTTCAAATTGAATGAATATCGTAAGCACGCGTTTTGTACTTTTTGTATCCTGTAAGCAAGGGTTTTATTCAAACACATGAAAAGTCCACAACAGTAATTACAAACGGACAACACTAACAAGTCGCAAAGTTTAACCTTGAGATCTTGGGGCAGAATATGTTTGAACTTGTATAGTAATTTTAGGCGATAATATGCGCTTTGAATATTAGTTGAAATGTGTTTTGACCAGTCAAGGTTAGCATCGAGTGTTACACCTAAATTTCTGTATGACGAGCATTGGGTACGTAATTCATTGTTTATAAGAATTTCTGATAAAGCTGATACTTTTTTTTAATATTTGCTGGTGTCCCAACTATCATTTAGGAACACTTTGAGGTATTTAACTTAAGTGCGTGTGGGTTACACCAATTAACGATACTAATAAAATCTTCACTGATTTTATCCACGGTGGATTAAGCATCTTTGGAGAATATGAAATCATAAGTTGTGTGTCGTCTGCGTATTGGTGGCAGGTCAAATATCTTAAACCGTTTCTGAAAGAGTTCGCATACAAAGAAAAGAGTATTGGCTTCAGTATTGATCCTTGTGGCTCACATGAACAACTTTTTTTAGGTCTGAGGTCCGCTTGCCACAATGTGCATTCACTTCTACAAACTGAGTTCTTTCCGAGAGATAGTTACAAAACCATTCATAAGAGGCGGGTGACAATTCTGATGCGGAGAGTATTGATAATAATTTGTTGTGGTGAACCATATCGAAAGCTTTTGTAAAGTCTAGGAAATACATTAAAGTAAGTTTGCCCTCATCCATAGCTCTATATGCAGTATTTGCTATTTCTTGTAGTGCTGTGTATGTACTATGGTGCGGGCGAAACCCTGACTGCCTAGCGTAGAGTAAATTTTGGGTTTCAAGGTGAGTGGCAAGTTGTGTGTGGATAACTTTGTCTAATATTTTAAACATTACTGGCAAATTACTTATCGGCCATAGATGTTTCGTTTCTGATGGGATATTTAATTTTGGAAGTGGTGTTATTTAAATTGTTTCTACTGTTTAGGAATAACTGAGTCTCTGATTGACATATTAATTATGTCCCGTATTGCTGGTAAACAATACGGAGAACGCATTTTTATAATTTGTACGTTCAAATTATCAACACCTACGGCAGGTGAATTTATGCTATTTATAATTTTGTAAATAATATCTTGGTTCTCTTCCATACATATAAATGTACCCGGTACAATATTTTTGTGATCATCGCATTTTACTGTTGCATTATGATTTTGAATGGATGATATATAATAATCGTTAGTTTTATCTGGAACAAAAACATTTTCGGGTATTGTTCTTTGGCTTCGGTTAATAACGTGAAATGATTTTAGATCCTGCCACAGTTGCTTAGGGTTATTTTTATATACGTCAGCTGCCTGGGAGAAATAATTTTGTTTGTTTTGTCGTGTAATGTGTTTTATTCTATTTCTGCACTGTTTATAAATTACAAAATCATGTTCGCTTCTCGTTCTAAGGTACAATTTTTTTTATCTTTTTCTCTTTCCTTTAATTTAAGACGAATCTCATTTGTGAATCACGGAACTCGATTGCGTTTTGTTCTGATTGTACGTTGTGGAGAATGTTTGTCAAAAAAAATTTTTGTCACGATATTGTTGAAGTATGCTACTTTTTGGTCTAAGTTAGCTACTTTAGTAACTTCTTCCCAGTAAGCACATCTAATATCGTACACAAATTCAGTACGATTCAATCTACTATAATCACGAACAGTTTTAAATTTGTAGCTTTTCAGTATACTAGGTATGTCGTATACCATGTAAATGAGTTTGTGGTCAGTAAAACCTAGGAGTTCGTACTGACCGGAGCTAAATACTTTACAAGTATCTTTAATAAAAACGAGATCAACCAGAATTTCTGTGGTGAGGGTTATTCTCGTTGTTTAAGTTACTAGTTCTTTAAAGCCATAAGTGTTAAGAATACCTTACAAAAATTTTGCTCCCGCGTCACCAGGTTTTAGTAAATTAATGTTAAAATCTCCTATCGTAATTATATTGTCAGATCTCGGTAGGAATTCGTTCGTTAATAATTCTTATGATCTAAGTACTTTGTAGCTAATATTTGAAGGTTTGTATAGCACTCCAAAGGGGATTTTACGGCTTTTAAAACTCGGTTCCAACCAAAGTTGTTCGACTGCATTATCTTCGGATAGTATTCTGTGGATGTTAATTTCTTTTACATTTAATGACTCGTTAACGTAAGCACATACCCCACCTCCACACTTGCGACCCACTCTCTCCTGCCTGAAAAATACGTAACCAGGAATATTTAACATTTCCGAAGTGATTGCGGGTTTTAACCAGCTCTCTGTTATTGCAAAAATATGAACTTTATTACATCCTACAATTGTTTATATTTCGTCAGTATTTCGAATCAGTGATCTAACATTAAGGTGACATGTGAGATGTGCGTGGAAGAAACTGCATTTGTGCGCTGTCTGTTGGTGACGAGAAACAAGCGACGTGTTGTTGTCGAGGCGACTGAGGCGAGCTGGAAAGAGAAAGTCCTATTAGGGGCAGTGAACTCTGAGCGGGTGCTGGTGGGGGGTGGAATGCCTATCTGGGGAGGGAAAAATATGCTAATTTGCTTTGTAACAAAGTTTATTTAGAAGAATTTTAGTTGGTGAGTTATTTTTATATAAAAATGTAATAATCAAATCAGCATTAATTTCAATATTCAAACATCTGAATAGGGATCCTTTTGCTGAGAGCAGACTGTATATTGTAACATTAATTTTCATCCTGGGAGTGTATTTGGACTTTGAACTGATGACTTGGTTACAAGTTATCTACTTGTAGCTTTGCGAAAGAGCAAAATGACTGACTGTATAAAAGTGTAGTAGTTTCTCGGGTCAAATATGATACAGCAGGGAAGTGCAGCCTCATACGCTTTCCCAGACCTGTGGCTGCGTGGTGCTCAAACATATATTTTCGTGACGTTACATGAGCACTGCAGATCTCTCAGATGGGAGAGCACGGATAGTAAAGGGATGCTATGCTCGTATAACTTTCTTGAACTCATCACTTATTAGTAGCGGCTAGCTGAACAGGCACAGACTGTGTAATTTCAAACTAGAGGTAGATAAAACTTGCATGACTATCTCCATACATACACAGTAAAATTCTTGGCTGCACAATAAAAAAATCTTAATATCTAAATCATTTTAAATTAACTAGTAGAACAAATTATTTTAAGTAATTAGTAGAACAAATTCTTTTGAAGCAAATCAAATAGGCACAGACTCATCACTAAAAATTCAATAACAAACAAAAAGTACTATACTAAATTTTAAAAATGTTATGATTATCAAACTATTTATGGTATTATTTAATTTTAGATTGAAAAAAAAAATTGAAAAAGAAACCTTGAAAAAGTAGCTCTTGATAAGAGCTGCCAAATTGTAATTTGTGCGCATCACATTTACTGCCATAATGTTGACGTGCTGAGAAGACACGTGCGTTTGTCCTGCTTCGTATACCTGGGTTCGAACCCAAGCATCGTGCCAATAGTATCCTGTTTTCTAAAGTCTATACATTTTCACTGCAGAATATTTCCGCCTTTAAGGTGTTTGGATTTCCGCCTAGTTCGAATGTTAGTTCTGCTAGTAGAGATTTCTTGATAAAATTAGCTATGTCTCCTAATTCGTAAGCTCCGGTAGGAATGTTGATTTCCCTCGTTTCAGTCGTTCCTTTCGGCACATAACGGAAAAGTTAATTTTTATTTCGTTCGATAATAGCCACGGAATTGTAAGTTTGGAAATCAACGAGACCTTCTTCTAGTTCCAGAGAAGTGTAAATGTAGCACTCAGTCCAGAAGTATTACCACTCATAATGATTGAAACAGACATACTGACGAAAAGTACTAGGCGCGCTACCCTTGTATTTTTGTATGAAGCTAAATTCGCTTTATATTATGTTTCTTCCAGGTACGAAAGACACAAATGTCTGCAGTTCCATGAGTTTGGTGATTGCTCTGTTTCATAGTTGTATGACAGTTAAAATATTTTTAAGGTATTTGCACAGTTCGGGCAGCGGGCGCAAACTGTCGAAACTGTCTCAGCTCTTTTCCCACACTTTTTGTAAGCTACCCAGTGTGAGCCGGGGCCATTTGAAGTATCCTGGTTTACTATACCACATTCGTTTTGTTTAGGTTTTCAAGGTAGTTCATTACACATTTACACTTTCCTAAATTTTGGTATTTTTAAATTGTGTGCGTGAACTTCTATGCCAATGTTCGTGAGTGATTTTCTACGCAGGGACCATAAGATATTTTCGCGCGACGCTTTTTAATTTTTCTTCTTTCCTGCACCTCCGCCGTGGTACGGGCGACGAATGAACAAACCTAGTCGATTTTTTACCCATAGCAATTGATTCTAGTTTACTGTTGTGACGACTGTTTTCGTCATACTGTTTACGGCCATTAGAAGCTTTCTTCGCCGTATTTACAATGTTCGTTACTGCACCTGCAAGACCGACCAGGGCTCCTATAGCCGGAATTAGTGCAGGCAGAAAGCCCCCAGCATTCGTACCTCCCTTTTATCTTAGCATGCGACTTTTTCTCTTGGAACTTGTTTTATGAGATTTTTTGTTTTTGACTGGATGCAAACCCATACCTAATTTAACCTTTGCTTTCATTATACTGGAGACAACCCAGGCTGTTATTATTCTCCGATACCTGTGCCTGGCGCTTTGCGTATTTCATCGGCCCTGTATGCTAGTAACTTATCGGCCTCGTGCCTAGATTCTAAATCTTCATGTTGATCGTAGGCTACTTCGTGCCACTTGCAAGCTTCATCAAGTGGGTTTATACCTCTGTCACCTTGTGCTAACCTCTTCTTCAACTTTGTTCCTGGCCCACAAAACTTTTATCTGGGAATATGTAGCTCGACTGGTAGACTTTGGTAAGGGATTCGACGATACCGTGACCTGATTTTTCTGTCATCCCTTTAAGAGACATAGGAGTAAACTGAGCTACAAACAAATAAATAACCTTCTTTTACACATTTTTTAGTCAGTTTCATAGAGATAACCAAACAGAATGTTACTCTTCCTGTGCATTTAACAGAAGTTGATGCAACAACCCATGAATCATGTCATGGTGTCCTATTGTCTAACACTATCAGATCGATTATAGCACAGGCCAAGTGGTGCAGGAAAACCTTTGTACTTCTTGGTTTACTCGAAGAACTGAACGGACTTTGATTTGAAAATGTTTACCTATGCACGAAATCGCATCAGCAGCCAAAGTACCAACGACTGGCTCGAGTTTTGCAGGCTAAATAAGAAATTGGTTATTTTCCATGCAGTGACAATGAACAAGTTGTGCCATCGAGCAAAGATAATCCGAACTCTGTGTTTGTATTCGACGACATTGCTTGCATTCAAGTGTACTTTAGCATGGGAAGTCATGTAGGTGTTGATTGCTTGATTCTGAGCCAGATGTATTCGCACATAGTCAAATAATTGATGGCGACAATGCAAATTTGTTGGCGTTGCTTCGTATGGATGACCTAAGTATGTGTCATGTGTATGTTGGGCATGTTAACACGGACATGCCATTTATTGAATTCAAAGACACGTGTTCTTTGTGCTGGAAATATAAGTTTGGATTTTTAGTGTTGGTGAAAGACTGCGACCTACATAAGGGATGGCACAGAAAAGCTTTGGTCAATTTATCGTACATGCCCGACCATGAGTCATGATAAGCTTCATTTTTTTACACTGCATTATTCACGAATTTTTTCCCATAGGGCCTAATTAGTATAAGCCTCCATGTGCGAATCGGAAAAAAAATAAATTCTACTTGTTCAGAATTTATAAGAAATTCAACAATGTTTGTGTTTTTTAATTCGAAGCAGGCGTTTGCAAAATATAGAACTGTAAAGACACAAAGCTATACGTTTTTATACTGTCCATTTTAAATTGTTAGTGAGATATAAGTTAGAGAAGAGCTGGTCTCAGCACCTAGTACTGCTTCACACTCCCCCCTCCCAGACTCCACACTGGCCAGAGGTGTTAAGTTCGAGATAACAACTGGCTGCATCTCTCTCGCTACTATGCACAGACGGCTAGCTAGCTACGTATATGATTCTAATTCACCGATAGCCAACAAAGAAAATATTTTTTTTTACATGTTTTACTTGTATACTCACACACATGTGCTGTGTAGTCACTCTTAAAAATAGTATTTTTTTTTTTCGCAATTTTTTGACTTCGACAATACTAGGACTTTGAATAAACAGGAAATACGTATCATTCATACAATGCATTTATTTTTCAAAGCTTAGATTCGTTACACAAAATATACAAACAGTTATTTAAAACACATAGTAGTGGTTTTCTTAAGTATTCGATCTTAACCACATGTGAAGACACAAACAATTATCAGCATTATAAATACGAACTAACTGCTTTTAACTACATATACAAATTTATTTATAGTAACACAGTTACAAATATTAATTCATCTTACGAAAAAAAAATACGTTTTTTGTTTCATATTTACACGGCATCTTACAGCAGACTTTAAATAAGTGTTATTTACAGGTAACCCTATGATAGTACAATATTTTTTTCTGATCAAATTAAAATGTATTTTTTAATTTCATTTTCTGTGCATAAATTCATTTGAATTTCAATATATGTGTGTACCCGTCAACTACCTCTCTGAACTCATTTCATGACTTGTTGGGATGATGTGGTTTTAAGTAAATTGAAAGCTACAGAGTCTCTCTCGTTCAACATGAGTCTTTACATGTACCATGGGTCATCATAAAACCGAAGTCTCAAGGCTTCCGAGTTACACTGTGCACAAAAAATTATTTTTTCTCACAGTTGTGAAGTTTATCAGTGTACATTTCAACGTGTTTACTGAATGTAGGACGCATAAACTGCTTATGCACATCGATAATTTTAATGCTATTCGGGCACATGATATGTAACACAAGCTTTTAACCAATTCCGATGACAAATACGGCGCAATATTCATATAAGATGTAACCCAAGGCATAGGGTATTTGGGTGTATGGAATCCCACCTAAGTCCATGTTCTGGTATGTCTGCTGTCGGTACATTTTCGTGGTGCGGCTCTCAGATGATCCCAGGGGCTCGAAGGTGAAAACCTTTGTCGTCAGGTCATCGTCACTGTCCGATATTGACATCTGCTTGATGGTGAATGTGTCTTGAAAGTTACAGTACATGTTACTGCAGGGAATATACTTGGGAAAAACATCATTACTCGGTCTTGTGGGTAGACATCTTTGCAGTACTGCTGTCACTAGACGTGATGTGGACTGTAGTGGATGAAGAGCTGTTCGCTGACGAGCGACGACGCACCTTGCACCAACTTCTGCATTGCAACATGTCTGGAAGCGAAATACAGCCTTGAAAACACTTACTGCATGGGAAACAGTCGAGAATGTTCTTTTAGATGACCTGGCAGGAACTTGTACACCGATAGTATCTCGTACGGCGCATAGATGAGAAGAAATTCTTTGGGCAAGTATGGTAGCTCGTTCTCTCTGTCCAGTAATGTCAATACCTTCAATTTACCACTATAGCAGACAATTTTTTTTGATTGGCTGAACAGCAAGCAGACGTTACATTCGTACAGAGAAGTTAATACCGGCGAAGAACACACTACGTTGCTGATTTTTTACGGTATTTGGCACTGGATGTTATGATTACGAAAGTAATTGACATTATTCGTTAAATTGTCCGATGAGTGTTGTAGGAAAATACATAAATACACATTCGGAAAGGTACTGTAATATTGTACCGCATTAAGAAATTATAGCAATTTACTTTTTAAGAAATGAAGCTTGCGACTGGATGCCCATAAGAGACTTTCGATACGCAACACAAAGTTCGTTTGCACACACACTCGTACTCACTTCAGTCCAAGGATCAGTCTCTGCTAATGATATAAATGTATGCCAAACACCCATACATTTCTCGTGGCATAGTAATGGGGTTGGAGCTTCCCTCCAGTAATTTCGTGTTCGAACTCACGTTTTTTATAGTCGTGTTTGGTTTTGACGTTTATTTCCGAAGCTTCCTTCTTCATATCAGGCAGCGACATGGGAATTTGATTCTAGGCCTACACCGACGTACGACACACTCATCGGTGTCACAGTCTTTTACTCTAGGCGAACTATTGCTCCATCGCAGTATCTTATCACGATATGGAAATGTTTGCCATTTTCACATCTTTCAATGTGTTTTACGAATACATCTGCTGTGTACGTAACTCAGTGTGACACTACATCAACAAAGTCGTATTCATTCAAAGGGTTAAATGTGTCTGTCTGACTGGAGGTAAGTGTTTGCACTTGCTGTGGAAGCGGTCTTGAAGAAAGGTATACATCAAACAAAAAATTTTAGCACTTTTAAAGACCATTTCGCTGTAGCAACAAGTCGTTCAGTTTGCACGAAAGTACTGAGTCTGGACGAATATTAAATACGTAACATTTATTGATGTCACATGATTGTTTTTATTGTACATAGTATCCTTCGTATGAATCGTAACACAATACCAAGTGAATATTGCCATCACAGAAATTAATTTGTAAAACAATTTTAGCATTCTTAAAACATACTCTTATGTAGCCCACCATTAAGTCAGTGTACTGGAATGCGTCTTCGGACCTGAATGGTAAGTATGTAGCAACGTTAGACCCACCCATTTCGATGTCTTCGTTACTGTAGTTGGAGGATTCCGAACTTGAAGGGATCGGTAGTGACATGTAGTTGCTTGCAGAGTTCACTGGTGGAAGATGGTAAATGTTTCTTTTGGTCTGTAGGTTCTGATGAGTCCCTGGTTCTTGACTTTCTCTATACTCGTGTTCTGGAAAGGTGACTTTCTTCACATCAGTTGTAGACCACCGGAGCTCTGCATGTGTCTGCCAGTGATGAACGGATCAACTCTTCTCTTCTTGCTCTAATGCAGAACAATGACGAATTCATTCCGACACAGTTGGATCAGAATGCCGACGCGGTAGACCTGTACGTGAGCTATATGCGATTCGTCGTGACTTACTGGTTTACAGATGCACGACTGCAACTGAACGGTTACCCTTTTCCTTACGGTTGAACAATCCACAATATGAACTGAACTCAAAAGAGGTAGATGGTGGAGACTGCTCGTTCACTTCTGTTACGAGGGTTTACAAAAGTGTAGAAATATGGGAAAGAGGGGAGACAAGTGACCATTAGAGGGGAAGGGAAACTAATAAATTGTAAGTACACAGAACCTTTATTTGGAGAAGGTGGGGTACATGTTAAGATACAAAATGGAAGCTTGGAGTGGGGAAATTGTATGTAAATTGCTATCATATTATGGGGTATGGTGAAGGAAAGTGTATAAAGGAAAATGTATTCTAACGAGAAGGTGAGGGCAGCTTGTGATTGGTTATAGTAAGATAAATCATGTTATGTGGTGAAATAGAGCTAGCTTGTTATTGGCTAGTGGAAATAGTGGTGGGGGAAATCACACATAAAATTAAAGGGGAAGAAATAATTTTCTAAAAGTTTTTTGGAAAGGGGTAGGGGGAGTGTGTGAGGTAGTTTGAGCGGGTAATAACACGAGTGTCAGTGAGAGGGGTAAGTAGGGGAAGGAAGAATGTCATCATGTGACGAACAGCCAATTAAAATGATAGAAAGTGGTGGGGGAAGGGGGTGCTAGTTTGAGTAGGTTATAACACGAATGTCAGTGAGAGGGGAAAGTAGTGGAAGGGGTGCAATTCATCACGTGACTGACAGCCAATTATAATAAAGGAAGGGTAGGAGAAGGGGGGTGTGCTAGTTTGAGCGGGTTATAACAAAAGTGTTAGTGAGAGGGTTAATTACGGGAAGGGGGGAAATGCATCACATTACTAACAGCCAATTAAAATTAAGGGAAACAAGTGGTAGGAGGATAGGTTGAAAAATTTATGTATACATGTAAAAAGTGGTGGGGGGAGTTAGTGTGTTAATGGAGTTCATCTGGGTAAGACATATCGGTGATTAGTTAAATAATTTTTAAATAAGAAGTTTTAATTAAATGGTTTGTTATTAAAAAGTTTTAACATAAAATGCCCACTTATTAAATATGTGCGTGGTTATAATGGAATGCAAACTTTAAAAAAAAATTCGGAAAACTCGGAAGAAACCCAAGATGGTGGCTGAAAACACGATGGTGTCCAGAAACAAGATGGTAATAATATTTTTACGGGACAATTTTCGGAATTTTTCGGAATTTTAGAAATTTTTAATTTTTTTTTTTTATTTTTCAGGAATTTTCGAAATTGTGGAAAAATTTATAACTGACACTCAAGGTTAAGGTCAAGTTAAAGGTCAAGGTCAGTTTAAAGGTCACGGACATTCAACATGGCGGCCAGGGCTGTAACATCACAACATGGTGGAGGGGCTCCATGCTCGGGCGAGGCTCCATACACCGGCTCCTGTCCCAGAACCGCCTTAATCATGCCACTGGCAGTATGTTCGACTCCTTCCACTGTTTTGAAAAAACAGAGTATTCTATAGAGAGGTTTATTGTGTGTGTAATGACTTGGATTATGTAAGGAGTACACAGTTTCATGTTTATATTTATTCCATCTACGCATGTAGCATTTGTTTTAATTGAGTTTAATATTTTGTATACATCCGATTCTGAGACAGCTTTAAATTGAAGTTGACTGAACTGTGTGGTTGATTTTATTTCGCGAGGTTGCTCTGGTAAGAACCTGACTAGCTTCTAAGAGGTGTTTGTTAAGCTCGTTAGGCATTTTCAAAGCATTGGGAATAGAGTTACAGTTTTCATCAGTGACATGGAATTGTTTGAGATGCTCTCGTAAGGTTTTAGGGTCAATTTTGTGTGTGTTCGACAGCGACGTAAAGAACTGCAATTTACTTGTTCTAATTAATGACTTAACATGATTCCGGAAACTTTTATAATGTTTATGCGCATCTTCTGTTTTGTTATTAAGAAACAAACTGTGGGCTTTGTTCCGTTCTCTCATGACCTTCTTTATAGCCTCTGTAATCCAAGGATTATTTCTTCTTCTAACTTTTGTACGTTTAACGGGAGCATGTTTGTCGAATAACTGTAGCAAATTTTTATTAACAAATCTACTTTATTTTCTATGTTGGGGGCCACAAATATTTCATCCCACACAATTATCTCTAGATCAGAAATAAAATAACCTGGAGAGAAAATTTTGTAACAACTGGCGGTTTATGTGATGCTGTAACAGGATTTCAGACAAGCTATAAGTTAAGTAAATAAGATTATGATCTGTGAAACCGACAGATTCATACTGGCCTGTATGGAAATAACTCATAGACTACGGATTGTGATTCGTTCCAGCCGATAGTATGTTAGTACGTTTTCCGACTGAAGTTCATACATCAACCGCCTAAACTACACAAATTAATTATTAAAATTGTATGTATAACACTTTCCATTGGACAATAGGCTCTTACAACTCTTGTCGTTGTCCAGTATGTTGTATGAAGATGTATATCTCCACCCTCAGTGATAAGGTATTTTACTATATATTTGACAAAGTTACAATAAATAGTCAATGCTCATTGCCTGAAAATGATTCAAGGTTTTGCTGAGAACGTTTTACACTCGTCAAAAAAAGTTTAAATGATATCATGATTAATGTACAATTGGAGTATTTAAGAAATACATGCACTGATGCAACATAATGTTGTTAACAGTTACTTGAACAGCTGCGGAAAGCATTATAAACTTATAGTTAGCACATTTTCTGTAGAAAAAAACTAACGGTTTTAACGAACTCTTTAGAAGTAAGTAACATTTGAGCTTGTAAAATACTTACCAACCAGAGGCAAATATTTCCATAAAGTGCCAAACAGTGGAAGGCTCCGAGGTCCTGGGATATCAGAGAAGTCTTTTGGTGTTACTGATGTGTTCTGGGATATAATACGAATGTTGTTGCGGCTTAACGGAGATCCGTAGTGAGAAAAATGGCCCAGTCGCATTAAAGACATGGTGGTCGATGTATATGTTGCAGTGAGGGTTGAGCAACTGCGACATCTAGTTGCCTTACCCAGTATAAAGCGCTGCCATCAACTATTATCACTTATATTCTGATCCAGATGCGTCCTGGGCATGTGAAAATTTTATTCTTTAACATGTTCCAGTATCCACTGGCTCCTCTTGCAGATATGCACATCATTAGTGAACCTGTGAACAACAGAACAATATTAACACATTCCCATATCATGTTATAGGCATTTCTGGATAATGTGAGCACTAAAAAAACAGGTAAAGTACAATTTCAGCCAATTCGTATATTTTCTAGCGTAAAGGCAAACGACGGAATGTCTAACGTCTCTGGACAAGTTACTTAATTTATGTGCATGAGAAATGAATTGTGCACTTGGTACGATACTACACAGGTTGATAAAAATGTTTAGTTATTATATATTATGTTTAGAGTGATAATTCAATCCGGATTGAGCTAGAACTGGACTGAAGAATCTTGATTTAAATTTTACTGAAAACACATTCCTACTCGACTGAAGTAGGAGTGGAGCACGTAATCCAGTCCAGTCGGCAAGGTGGACTGGAGTTTACAATCCGGATTGAAAGATTTACTTAAAACACCTATCGGACAGAACTGAAAGAAGACGAAACGGTCACCATATTGAATTGTTACTTTGGTTATGTAAGAGGTTAGGACTGTCCTGGGCTACCTAAATTAAACTGTTTAGTGTTAGAAAAATTTAGGTTCGCTCCATGTGTTGAATCCAGTCGGAATTTTGCAGTAAATGCAATAATATAAAATACATGTATACCGATTTCGATTTATTTTGTTTCAGTACAATTGTAATTCGAAAGCAAAGTACACAGATCCATATCGAATATCTTCGCTGCCAATCATACAAGCAGTAAGACAACTTAGTTAATGTTGAATTATATGTTTTAATGCCTAGTCATATTTATTAAAGGTGAAAATTTTAGTACTCAATTTATCACGGACGAACAAGAAAAATATTCGCATTGGTCACAACAGTATACAATCCTTTAAATTGGTGCAGCGATGGTGTAGTGGTCAGACAATCGCCTCATATCAAGGTGATCTGATTTGGATTACCAGTGAGTTAGAAACAGATTTTTCGCATGTGTTGAACTTGACGGGCATTTCAGTTGCCAGGCGAATATTTTTTTTCGGCGTACTTCCATTTTGCGCTTTTATTCTGTCACTGCTCCATTATAGAGCTTCATTTTGATGTTATCTTTAAGTTTAAAGGCCTGCCCACTAGTTCACTCCCTATTTGATGTTAAAATTAGCCTTTAATTACATTTCTCCTTCATACATTTAATAAAATATTTATAGGTCCAAATAATAATGGCATTGTTAACATAATGGTTTGATATAATTTCTAGAATACTTTAACACAAAATATTTATATTATGATATATGGCTTCTCAATGCATGCAGATTACGCATTTTATCGTGCGTCACTAATTAAGAACAATCGCTGAGATCTCATACTAAATAACAAAAAATATAAATTATCTTTAACCTATATTTATTATTAGATCTTAATTTTAAATATACTTTCTGCATTTTAACAATCAGTAATAAATTTTAAATCTTAAGTATTCCTCTCATTATATACGCATAATTGATCGCTCTCCGATTAATTCAATCAAAACTAATTTTGAAAATTCTAAAAGAAATCTAGACAAAATTTGTTAGAATTTATTTCTTAATTACAATACGAACAATAGATTTTTCCATTTATCCAACAAGTACGTTAATTAAACATGTTGGGCATCACCGAAACAATATCACTCACATGTGTGTAAAATGCAATATTTATATAATTCTCCTACTCCCTTTACAAACACTTGTACACCTTTCTCACTACCCACGACACAACCCTGCCTTACCACACCACCCCCTTCACCCACGCCCCCTCCACACCACACCCTTCATTCCACCCAAATACTTTGTGTTCAGGTAAATTTGTACATCGTAAAAACATCCGCACAGTCTTTTATGAGCAATAACAACACACTAGGTAAACAAAAATATTTTCATAGAAACTTTTTAATACTAAATATTATTTTACTCTTTCATGGTAAACATGCAAACCTTTACAAATGTTTAGGATGTTTTTTTAGCGCATCAGCCATAATATTGTATTGTCCGTTCTTACATACCAACAAGTAAATTTATTTACATTAAAAAAAAAACACTTTTTTGTGCACTCATAACCTTTATGTCGTTGTATTGCAACTTTGACTATAACGATTTTGTAGCAGTAGCAACACCGATGTCTCCTACAGGTATTGCCAGCATTGTCGAGGAAATTCCCGCAGTGGCCTAAGTCATCATTGACTCTGGTTAAAAAATTGGCAGTTATGAGATAAGAGGCTTGAGGCCTTGCAGCCTCGGATCCACGGCGGCCATCTTTGATTAAATTTTCTCCGCCATATTTTATTACATCATTGCCACCATCTAGAGTGTCATGGCAGCCATCTTAAATTTATTTAAGTCTGCCGCCTTGGTACAATCAATCCACCATACTAGATTTAAGTCCAACATCTTGTAATAATTATAGTCCAACATCTTGGAATAATTAAAGTCCAACGTCATTGAATAACTTACGTCCATCATCTTGTTTACCAATTATCCCACCTGCCAATTTTCAAAAGATATTTGTTTACATCGCCTAGAGTCTACGATAGTTAATTTTTAAGATAACCACCAGAGTGTGATTTAGATCATTGTTGTCAACTAGGTGTTGCCACCATCTTTCATTCCAATTTTAACCACCTGGCAGCGTATATGTTTAAGGATGATGTATAATATACCATATGCGGAAATCTCGCCCCTATAGTCACTATTTTTTTAATATTCGTCTTAGGCAGCGACATTGTCAAGTCTCGAAAAGTATGATACTTCACTATAACCGAAATTTTCTGCATGGGTTGTGTAATGACTGTACGGTTAAAAATTATGTTCATTTATTTTCAATAAACTATTATTTATTTTTAAAATTAAAACAACACTCCTGTTACAACGCTGCCCTCACCTTTTATCCAACTAAAATAGTTACAAATCATCAAATTTGTTTTTTCCTTCAGCCGATGGTATTTATTATAACCAGTAGTGCTATTGAGATGTTCGCGTCAGAATTATGGCTACGATAGATACTTAAACAAAGTAATGCAAGTTTTTTATTGTATCAAACTTTGTACACATATAGTTATTTGTAATCTGAATTAACTTTTTTATATTTCATCCACGAACGGTTTTTAAATGGCCCTGTATTTGCATGTTTTGTTTGGATTAGTTTTTTCATTATACATTATTTGTTACGCTGGTTAGAGTTTTGAGGCAAGATATGAATATTTGCGTCTGTAACACATAGGTTTTCAAGCGTTTACTGTGTTGTTTTTAAGAGTTGAAGAGCAGCTCAGACTATGTTACGATTGTGTTACAAAATAGCTCAATCTTTACTCCAAAAGAAGCTGGAATTTACCAGGTATGAAAATTTAAGTATAACTTACATTGTATAATATATTATTGAAGCCTAGGGCGTATAACCTAGATATACAATCACTTATTCAATAGCATTGTAGGCCTACATTACATCCCACAGTCCTAAAAGTATACATAAATGGTACGCTTGTTTCCTCAGTGAGTTTTTGGACTTGTTTTTGATCTACAACCTATATTTTTATCTGCCCTTTGTTGTGTTTTTGTAAGTGAAAATAGTCGTATGTATTTTACTACAAAAGCTAATTAATAATCAGCCGTTGTAAAGAAAAGTTGTAAGACCTTGGTTGATATTGTTCCTTGTCATAAATTATTGAAGGACGATCTAAACCAAATTGAATGCACCTATTAAATTTTTTTATGTAGGCTACTGAACATTTCCGGCTGTACAGACACGTTTAAAAAATCAAGTTACTCAAATTAAGTAACTAGGTTTTTGTACAGTTATGTCTCAAATTAAAAAAAAATCGAACATTTCACTAAAATTGATGTGACATAAATTACTGCTTGTTTTGCATTAAGTATTGCTATTATGTTATCAGTTCACAAAATTGCAAAAAAATTTTCTTTGGCATACTTATGTTATGTAATTATTGTTATTATTAATATATTTCACTTAGGCCTATATTTTTCTCACAAATTTTACAGAGTGAAGCCATGTATGAGGCCGCAAACATTTCCAAGAAACTGTCCGTTGTTGTCTGCACTGTCAATGATTGTAAAACATCAAGAACAACATTAAAGTCTACTGGCTTCCATAATATTTGTGTTCTTTCAAGAGTTCCTGAAGGTATGTAAACATTATTAATAATAATAATAATAATAATAATAATTATAGTTTTGCCAAAGTCGGAACACATTGGATACTCAAGCAGGCATTGGCCAGTAAAGTTAGGAGAGAAACAATTATTGTCCTTATTTGTTGTACATATAAACAAACATTTTATAACTTCCATAGCAAAATACTTTAGAAATTTAAAATAATCTTAAGTTTCTTACATAAATTATGTCCGCAGAAGCCCATATTCAGCCTACCTCTCTCTCTCTCTCTCTCTCTCTCTCTCTCTCATACACACACGCACGCATGCTATCCCGGTTTTTCTCGCTTCTCACCAAAACACACACAATAAACCGTCCTTTCAAGTTCTTTATGTATGATGACAAAATAGGAAGGCAAGAGTATATTCCGCTGTAGCAGGTATTTAATTAAAATTTTGTAAATTGAATATAAATAAAAAATCCGTTCTTTCCTCTTTTTTGGAACAATTTTACACACTTCTAAGTTGATGTAAATCATATCATTGACATGCTCAAACATTTCCCTCACTGCAATATTTAATATTTAAGTAAAATCTTTTCCTAATTTTTTGGCAAAAAAATTTATTAAATAGGCTGTATTTTACATAATTTTTATGACTTGATGCTGCCTTGTAAGGAAGTTCCATACTGTTATGTAACCCTCATACATTGATAATATTACTGAAAAATTTCAGAGAAATTGCATGTTCTTAAGCAAGATGCGACAGTTTTTGTAATACGTAGCATCTTGCAAATAAGACCTTGGAAACAATGACATGAGTTACCAGCAATTAATACAAAGTTTTAAATGCTGCTCTTTACATTAAAATAAGTGCCAATTTTCAAATAACTTTTCAGTTTAGACCAATGCTGCTGTGTTAATAATAAAATATACTTAAATATAGTGAAAATGTATTTACGTTCTTTCTTATTGTTGGAATTAAGCTTTCGTTTTAAGTGTTGCATTTCTTTAAACATGCATATTCAATTTCAAACATTTACATATGAAGTGATAATATATCATCCCAAATAATATCACTTTACATTGTTGATTATTATATACTTGAAAATAAGCGTCACAGATTTTTAGGTTGTTAATCACTTTCAACTTATCCTTTATGCTTTATAATATTAGGTTTCATAACTATTTATTACTTTAACAAATTTTGGAACTCTCGCTGTATATTCTAAACATCACTACAAATCTATACACTTCACTCTGACAAAAAAAATTACTGAAGTAATGTACAGGATGTTTGGTAATAATATTGTTACAAGTTTGAGGAACACACAAACTTAACATGTGGGCAATACCCATGAGTTCTTTTGGGATAGAGGTCTTATAATTATAAATAAAAAAGTTAAATCAAATACTGGATTTAATAGCTCGCAAAGCTACGAAATACACAAAACAGTAATCAACTATAACTCTCACAACACAATTAGTTATGCACACAATTACCACTGTGTCACACACACGTTAATTAACTTAGACAATTAAAGCACAAGAATATTTACCATTAATCAATTTACGACTACAAATCACAATAACAAAAGTTCAGTCATATATCCACTCAACAGTCTCTCTAATAATGACAATGTACAACATTAACAGTCCTAAGGGAGGATGGCTCACCATGTACAGTGCAGCACCCAGAGTGCACCACTGTCTTCACTCTTGAGGTCTTCGGTTCGACTCCCGTCGCGCACCTCCTTCTTCACCTGTCGACCCGCAGCAGAAGCCCTCTTGTCTCACCCA
>PNEQ01111643.1:0-46683 GCA_003012365.1 Medauroidea extradentata
AGATATAAAAGCTGTAGAAGTCATTAAAGTCTCAAAACCACAATACCTTATACATTCAATACATAGACAATTAAAACTTACATTCTTCCTGGCACGTGGTAACTATGGTCATAGAATAGTAAATACCTAGGTTAATTGACCAATAAATTGAAATTTATACGCATCTGTAACATTGGACAAAATGCTATGTTACAACATGAATAAAAAGGAGACGTAGATAGTATGTAAAATTATACAATTTACTTTTATAATTATTGTATTTCACTTATTAAACCTCAGTACATATTTTGCTTATTCAGTCTATATTTTTCGACAGAATCTTGATCGAGTATTTAAAAAAAAAAAAAATATCAGTTATCAGAATCATCACTCATTCCTCAGTTGCTGTTTAAGCACTTCTGTACCCACAATTTAAAACATGTAACAGTGTGTTACGAAACGTAATGTTTAGAAAAATGTCTTTAAATATACTGAGTATACGTCAGTAACAACATATTTACTTTACGTTTGCAACAACTTCACAGCGTCACTTTAAATTTCGCACGGAAAAGATCTTCAGGAGACTGAAAAAAAATTATATGTAATATATACATATATATATGGCAAAATTGTAATAAAGCATGATGATTTAATTGAAATTAAAATTTGTCGAAGTTTTATTTTAAATGACCTTCGTTTCAAACATAAAAATAAATGTTAAAGTTTATTTTTATATGTGGGATATATTTAAACTAATGATTTTAAAAAAGTACGTATGCGACAGAAATATTTTTTAAGAATTGAGTAAAGTACCTGTACCGAATATGGCCCGCTTAAGGTTCAACAATCATGTGTGCCTTATAGTAATTAATTATATTACTAATATAACACATGGATGATGTAAGATAGATATTTATGGATGGTGTATGTTCATACTAGAGACTGGTATGTATAGATCCCACATTGATCTCGGCATTACCATACAATGGCGACTAGTGGGCCATATTGAGAACTGGACCATATTCGGTACAGGTACCTTACAAAAATACAATCAATTTGTATCTTATATGTAGAGACCTGAAAATTTCGCGTTTTCTTATGTGCGCAAGCTTGAATTCCAGTAACTACAGTTCTGTATCACATTCACAATTGACCGTTGACTTACACGACACTTCCTGGAGGTAGCTGAGCCAATAATTATACTGTAATGTAATGCAGGCCCATTTTACTATGTTAGCGAGCAGCTAATAAACAGCCAGCTGTTGTTTGCATGGTTGCACAGATATTCTTGGAAGCTAGCCTGCCTACAAGTCAATGAACCTGCGAATTTTTCCGGTCTCTCCTTATACGGACTGTTATGACTACCAAGAGCCTCGCATGGAGGACGGACTAGCGGCGACTAATTAGGTCAGTGGTTGCACAAGGCAAGAGCCTTAGTGAATCCCCTCACCAACACTGAAGACTAAAATATACTGTTGTATCGGGAGAAAGGGATCTGACTTAATCAAGCCTTTCAGTCGTCTCCGGCTCGCCATGACGGTACTGGGTCGAGACCCACGGCTTGCCGTCTGTCAACCGAACCATCTATCATCAGTTTCCAGGATTATGCGAACTAACGGCAAGGTCTAAGGTATCGAAAGGTCACCCAACATTTTAAGGTAAATAACGGAAATTATCTTCCTAGTCAGTTGAATATTGTAGTGTAAACAGTGTAGTAGCATGTAATGTTACACCATGTAGAGTACAGAAACTGTAATTAGAACCCAGTATTTCATTAAAAAGAATCCACTGTTCTTAACATTATTCACTTAACTATATAGTACAAAATGACTACCTCTGGTTACAGCCCAACCCTACAACCACTACATTCTATGTAAAACAGTCAAAATGAGCAGTTTACAACAAGAGGGAGTAAAGTTGCTTGTGAGGATTCATTTTGGTATTGGATAAAATATAAAAAACAAAAAAGTTCATTTTAACCTACACTTACATCAGAATAAACTGTAAATATGAGTCAATATGTTCTCTTTGCGAAAAATTAACGCGGATTGTCCTATAACACATGTGAATACGGATCTGAGGATAGTAAGACCAAACATAGTTGGACAAACGTTCTCCACGCCATAACATTATCCCCGGTAGCGGACACAATTTCATTTAAGTACTCGTGTTGTTGCGATGATATTTTGAGTCATCAACCACGTGTAGTAAGATTTTTAAATAGCTATATAAGCAGACTGATTAACAAGTATTCGTCAATCGAGTGCATACACGACTGTTTTCACAAATATTCTGATAATGATACACACCGTGTAATCCTCGACAAAAGAAATGCTGCTAGAGCTATAGTTGTGACACATTTTTTTGCTTACAAGGGTTTTGAAATATAAACCTACTCGCTAAGTGCGATGTGTCAATATACTTTAACAGTGACAGCCCATGTGTTATGCACTTTCTCTTAATCATTTTGTAATGCGGTGCAATGTTCCGCTCAGACATATTTGACTGTAACGGGATGAGTTCAGGAGAATTGTCCATTACAAAAATGCTTGATTTATCATGTCGTGAACCTATTACCAAGAAGTTATGGAGTTCTGTTAAATCACTGCTCTTCAGGTAATCAATGCAACTCATGCGATTAGTAGATAACATGAAAGTCCGTCAACTGCACTTGTGCCAACAGCTGTGGCCACGTGACCTTCAACTAGCGGAAAGAATCATGTGTGCACGTAACACTGTCGTACCTAATATGGTAACTGCGCTGTACGTGTTAAATGCACCTATGTGTTCCGACAGTCTTAGCATCTCATGCTAATTTTAAATTGAGTGCAATGATATGCGAAGACATTTGGTCAAGATCTTGAACGCTGGAGAGGACGATAACAACTATGCAGGGAATTGCCGTGAAATACAAAAGCGAGAAAAACAGCGTTTCCTTAAAAACCATTTGACCAACAGGAACGAACAACGCATTTCTCGCTTGCAAAATCTGGGTCCACCCCGTCATTACTCGAACCCGGACAGTTTGACTACAGCCCAACTTGATGCACTCCTGTTCGTGTAGCTACAGCATTGCCTGCGTACTAACTTGAAATTCAACAGAGATGGATGAATTAATTAGAATTATGAAATACAGATAGAAACACAGTCGAGTTTGCCAAATATATTTTGGGTGAAAAATTTACTATTTCTGTTGTTATAGGAACTGCCTAAAATATTATAGTCATTAATATGATGATCTGACAATTTTGGGTAATATCATTCTGAATGAAATATACAGTTATCATTTGCTATGTGAAACAGAATAGTTTATCATATTAACAATTTCTCATTGTATTGTGGCTACTTTAGTGCCAGTAGCAGTAGTTGAATTCTTAGCACCAAACCTTTGCGATTCATTTAAATGAAAAATTATTTACAAAAATACCAGAGTAAAATTCTATACTGAACGCATGGAATATTTTAAGAAGGACAAAACGTGATGCAAAAATATCAGTTTCCTGACGCATCGTCTCCTAAATCTTCCAACCAAAATTACAGACATCAATGAACCTTTGCATCAATGACAACAACTAGGTGTAATAACATCAGAATCCAAGACAAAAAAAAAAACCTACAAAAACTACTCGTACTGAAGATCTTAAACACAAGCGTTATTACAAAATCCTACGACAGTGAAGTCTAGCCTCGTCTGGACGTAGTGACGACAAAGTAAAAGTTACAATAACCCTACGTTTAAATAGCATGACATAATCTCTTTACATAGAGCATGAAGCGGCACCGGAATGGGCGATGGGGGGAAACGGGAGATCCCGGAGAAAACCCGCCGACCAGCCTCGACCATCGTTCGGCACGATTCCCACAAGCGGAAATCCGGGGACCGACCCTGCCGGGAATACAACCTGGATCGCCTTGGTGAGAGGCGAATAGTCTGACGATTCGACCACTGCTACCCCCATTTTCCATAGAATATTACCAACCTTATAGGGCCTGCATAACAATCTACAAGGCGGCTTTAATCTGACTGGCATTCTTACCTCTTTGCCTAGCCGATTCTCCTTTGACCTCCCGTCTTCCCCATACAAGAACAGGCTAGAACCACATGGTCCAAACTTCTCCGCTTGAGGCGATGCATCGACCAACAGGCTCAGTTCGAGGGCTGCGGGGCGTGACTCAGTATAAATGTACGCGATTGGTGGAGTTTGGACGTGGCTGGTTGGCACCCACGCTGTCCTGGGCTGCTGTCCACGGTGGCTAAATGTTGCCTCGTCACCAAGTATACAGTCCTTCTAATCCCTCTATGATTGCTAAAATTTAATTACATTAAATAAGTCGCTTCTTTGTAATAGTTTTCACTAATATTTCCGCACCGAGGAATATGTGGCTATGTATGCCAGACAGGCACACACTGATACGGATGAAGAAGCTGTCGAAGTGAAACGTTTTAAGTTGTAGAAAAATACTCTGCTTCGGCTATGTCTACGCGTCTGGTGCCTTAATCAGTATGCTCAACGTTTAGAGCTTTTCACAGCTTCTTCAATGCCACAGTTCCAAGTCTTTGGAAAGACAAGTACGCTCATTTTACATGGCGAATGCGCCGCTATCTTTGAAATGCGTGTTTATACTCCATAACGAATTTTTCTTTCACAGTTACCGATATGGAAGGCATTCGGGGTACGGTAACCTTAGTGCAGCTTTACACGTGGAACATTTCATCACTATATTCATAAAAATATTTTTGAGATTTGATATTGTGAAAAAACACGCTGACCAAGCTTTATTTTCTGCTATCCTAAGTGCTTGGCGACTGATGAGCATTTTTTGTTATATGAAATGGGCATAGCAATAACCACAAAGCCTTTATGCACAACAGACTGTACACAAATCGAAACCAATGGAAAACAAGCGGTGAGGTCTTTAAGGGCGTTCAAGTGCGATAAAATCATAATTATAAATTTATACGAAATAGTGTTCGTTTTGTAGATGATACTTGTGAGTTCAATTTCCTCTCACAAAACAATTTAAGGTGATATAGTTCTCTCATAAACGTGCGTCAATGTCACAATTTGCATGTTCTGCTGCTATGCAGATAGTGAAAACCAGTTGACTTACGTAAGTCAAATAATTCACAGTGAAATGACATGTCATGGACTACGCAATAAAACATTAAGAAACATCCCGCGAACTATTTTTATATTTTAAAAAAATATGTTGAATTTTTATAGTTTTTTTGTACTTCTGTGATTTTTTAAAAACATTAAAAATATGGTAGTGTTGGTTTTAAAATGTTTCATTGCATAGCTCTTGGGATGTAAGATCACAGTGAATAATTCATTTAAGAAGGTTGATTGGTTTTCACTATTTGCATGGCAGTGTAACAAGCAAATTTTGACTTTGACGCGCCGTTATGAGAAAACTGTGACAGTTAAAATAGTTTTGTAAGAGGAAACTACACTCGCAAGTATAATCTACAAAACTATCGATAATTCATAGAAATATATAACTATGAATTTATCGCACTTGAACACCCTTAAGAGGCCGATTCCTCTTCAAGTTTACTTCCTTGCGTAAAGTTGTGTGTAACCGTCTCTAATGACCACACTGTTAACAAGACGTAAAGCTTGCATAACTAAAATAAGTAAATAAAAATTCTTCGTCTCCGCTCCACCGTTGTATACTGGAGGCACAAACACCTCACATGAGCGCTGCAAAAGGGACTTTGTAGAAATGAAGACATTTGAAACATGCCTCTACACAGGTAATCTTTTTAAATGTACGCCTTATGTTGGTTGTCGTTTATGTACTGTAAAAAATTAAATTTTGCATTAGGAGGAAGAGTTGAAATTTTAAGCTTATAAATATCAGGACAGTGGCAAAATTCAGCAAGTAGCTGTTCTAGCATTTCAGTTTAAATTTAAGCATTTATGTTGAATTTCGGGCGCTAAGATAGGTTGGATGGATTTTGATTTTTAGTAATTGTGTCACGTATGTTGTATTTATATTTACAAGCTTCAATTATTCTTTACCTTTTCTGAATTTCCAATGTAAATTATTTAAAGTAATTAGAAATTAAATAATATTAAAATTGGCCATGTTAAAACGTTAAGTGAACAGTTGTGGACGAAGTCAAGTATTTTCATGAATATTTAAAAACACAAAATGGTTTTCCACTTTTGTCATAAATAAGATGTGTGACCCTAGTTTTAAATAACTTAATTCAATACTGATTTTGTGCACAACTATTTAAACCTTCAAAGCTTTTAAAATATATAATTGTTTTTAAAATAATATATTTTCCTTGCTTGTTATTATCACTCGTTCCTGTTTATGGAGGTCAGAATATACCTACTTACTTAGTCTGCACATTAAAATAACTATATGTGAGAATTTATAGCTTCGTGTATAGCATATTGGGATATAGGACGTTACGAAACTAATTAAATTTTGGTGTATCAAGTATACTATTATCAGGCGTATATACTTTCTCAACTCAACCACAAATTATATCGTACCAACAAAATTATATATGCTGCGTTTTTTGTTTAGGTGGAAATTATAATTTGTCAACTCGAGCACATATTTCTTTGGCACTGTTTAAACAGATATTTTATAATATATTTTTTTCGGCGAAGTTAAAATATACATTAAAATTTGAAGGCAATTCTAAATACCCTTTTATTTAAATTTTGTAAGCAAACTTACTGCTAGAATGATGCATTTCCAATTGACAATAGATGCAGAATTTATTAGTTTGGTTTCCGACACAAGATACTATGTTGTAGATATGCCTTATCTTGGTAAAAAGTTTTGTTTACAAATTTTGTAAAATATTTAATCCAGAATCGTCTTTTAATGGTCTTTTATACCAACTTACAATAACCAGTAAGTAACTTTTATTTCAATTACCATTTTTAAAGTAAATTTTTATGCCTCGTTTTTTTGGTACTTGACTCAAAATTTCTTGAAACTAAAGGCCGATTCGCTAGTTTAATGTTTTGAAACTGTCCACAAACGTCAGGTTTCGTATTTAAATATATAATTTATGCTTTTCATTTACCAATGTATCAACGGGGATCCTTGATACGTAGTGATAAATCTATTCAGATTGTCTAATTAATGGAATATAAAATATATTTTAATGAAAACTAAATTTATCTCACATAATTTTCCGACTGTCGATTCACTTAAAACATATTATTTAACATTTATGAATTTTTTTTAAAATTGTAAGTAATGAACACTTAGTTAAAGGTAGCTCGGAATTTGAATATTCTTAAAATTAAAAAGAAAAAATTGTAGTACCTGAAAAATTACTGAATATTTCAAATTACAAATGTCAGTTTTTTACCATTGGTAAGCGCTCCAAAGGTTTATGTGATAGTACTTGATTCTAGAAATATCTTATCGTTATATAACAATAATCTATTTGACGTAAATCTTTGTCGTTCAGAAGGTTTTTTCCCATGCGATAGTACGGCGAATTCTTGGAATTATAATCCTGGCTTCAACAATGTCTCTTTTCATTCGATAATTATGATGAAAAGTCTGCTGAAACGTTTGTCTAGCTAGACAAGGGACGTTTACGCGCTGAAAGAATGTTGGTATTTATAGGTGAAACGAGAAAGTTAGCATTTTCGAAGTTTATTTGTTGTGAAATAATAATAAAACAAGATTTTATTTATAGCTTAAAAACATAACTTATGTTTACTGTACAATCCATACAAATTTATTACAACGTAGGTGCTAATGTTTGTGGTACAAATTGGCAGAAAACTATAAATTTTATGAAAGGAAAAACGTAACTGTTTCAAAAGTGCTCACTTTTTTCTTGAATTGCCTCTGCAGTTCGTGGTGAACTTCGAACTACTTGCGTATTCTCCTTTCTCTCAAACTTCAGTGACATAGGCAAGGATGAAATTCTGTTTCATTTTATTGCGTTGGCGATAGTTTAATACCAGCAATATTGCTCACTTCGAGTAAACGAGTAAAATGTCGAGTGATATTCATGAACTGCAGCTGCACAATATAACGTTTTGCTTACTGATAGTAAACATAATTGAATCAGCCATTTGAGAAACATCACATGTCACTTTCAAGAAATAGCTGTTAAATAATGTTATACTGAAAATGTTTGTTTTTGTAAACCTTCTAAATAAGGCAATGTTATTTTAAAAAATTGGTGTACGTGTTACGTCTGTGTTCGATATTTGAGTTTTGCGTATTGAAGAGTAAATATCAATAAATCCATGTTGTGAAAAATGTGACATGTGGTGTTTCTCAAACGACTGATTCAATTATCTGAGGCGTTTTAACCTGCGGCTCAGAAATAATGCTGCAAAAAATTAATAAATTAAAACTCATGTTTGGTGTTACTCAATTTCTTTCTTGTTATATTCTTTGATGACAGTGTTATTTTACTTGTAGTAATTAAATCATTTTAACATTTGGCTTTTAAAAAATAACTGCAACCTACATTACACTAAAGATTAGCTAAAGTTAGACGTTTTCTGTAATCTAAGACTTTGCGCGTATACCTCCTATACCTCCGTAAATAACCGTTCTGGCAATACTATGGAGTATTTCCGAAAAGTTAAAAAAAAAAAATAAATAAAAATTGTTTATGGACAAAATGTTTGATTTCAGTCGAATCGTATGTCATTAATATTGAAAATTTTGAAAATGGAATTTTTAGAACTTTTGAACTCAGTTTCCTAAAGCTGAAGGAGATAAGTTTATCCAGTCATGTGTAGTTCAAATCGGGACCTGAAAGCGTACCGGCTATAAAGTCTATTCTTGTTCACTAATCCATTGCCTCATAGCCTTTAAGAGCCAGACGCACAACTGGCATCTGCCGCCCCCTCGAATACATCTCTTATAATGCCAATAAACTTTTCGTGAAGACATATACGTAAAGAGAAATTATTTTCCGGGAATTAATACGCGCCATGGCAAATGAGTGCTTATCGATTCTGTTAATAGCCTTGGGTTGGTGGTACATCTCCATTAGAACCACAATGAGTAGACAGAGGTCTGAAACGAATCGTTGCGTTGCTACAGAATGACAAAGAATGATTTTGGTAACGCGCAACAAACGAAATGCAGTTGTGGCTCGTTGATTGTTGCCAGGTAGGGCTGCAGTTGCCAAGAGCTGTACAGGGTTGTGCGTTGGTTGACTCTACAGCCACTGACACGCTGATGTGCAGGCGCCCCTTACTACTGAGTGGTCACAGAAGATCTAGTAGCCGACAAATCTTTTGTGGTCGTTGGTCTACGGTGCGTTCATCAAGAGTGTAGAGTTCCGACTATCTGCAGCCCCACCTTGCAACAATCCACAAGCCACCACTGGGAATATGCGCAGAACTTGCAATAAAGAGACCCGGAGTTTCTTAGTCACACATTTGGACATCGTTGGATTGAACGAGGAAGGCAGTATCATGTCCGCAACGTGTCTCTGACTTCATCAAGATGAACTTTGTTATTCTCTCGGAGTACATGAAGTCATTAATGTACAAGATTCGCGTGGATTCAGTAATTATTTTCGACGTACTCATCCATTCCACTGCCGCTTATATCGAGGCTGTTTAGAAAGTCACAACGGTGTCAGAAAACAGCGTGTTCCATCGTTACCGATTGTGCACCCGTGAAGGCGAATGCCATTCTGAAGAGTATTTTGTTACTCGATGGTAATAATTGTAACCTCAGTGCACACATTTATTGCCGGTTGCCGCGACTGGCACAGTTACTAGCGCACTCGCCTATCACCAAGGCGATCCGTGTTCGATTCCCAGCGGGGTCGGTCCCTGGATTTCCGCATGTGGGAATCGTGCCGGTAGATGGGTTTAGTCGGGGAGCTCAAGTTTCACCTGCAATTCTCATTCCAGTACTTCTCCACTGTAAGGCCTCGTTCCACACCATCCTTCGGGACAAGAAGATAGATGCTTACCATGCACCATATGGCCTCGAGTGATGTAACACGAATTTTGAATCATTCTGTATGTGCGTGAAGGCATGAAGATGTTACAAGTATCAACATGTCGACGGAAAGGAAAACACGCGTTGTTCCCGTCTTCAGGCAAAATGAACTTGCACGAGAGGACTCTGGTGATTAATTGAGGCGTATGCTCCAAACGAGAGACAAGCGTGTTGTTCCGACAAGCTCGAAAATACGGGAAGTGGTGAGTGAGTGAGGGAGATAAGTTTTGGTCTGCGCTCAACATCGATGTCTTTAGCGCTGGTGTGGGGTGACATGATGTATGGAGAAGCGCTGGAATGAAGGGGCGGAGGAAAGGGGAGATCCCCGTGGAAACACGTCGACCAGCGGCATCGTCCGGCACGATTCCCACATGCGGAAATCCGAGGACCGACCCTGCCGGGAACCGAATACGGCTTGTTTTGGTAGGAGGCCTCTTGCAAGTGGAGAGAGTAGATGCGTGCGGTTGCACCATAGGCAGAATGAATATTCAGAATAAAACGGAAGGAGCCGAGAAAAATCACACCACGGAAGTTTTCGGAACTGATGTTAGATGTGGTTGATAGTAACTCTCTAAGACAATCAGTAAATGAGTAAGTAGTACGACTAATGGTTAGATATGGGAAAGTTTCGCGAATTCAATGAACTGCATGTTAGAATCAAATATCCTATGCATACTCAAGCCCCGACCATTCGTTCATTGTCTTCTGTTCCACCGAGTAGCAGTTAGTGGACAAATGGTGGGACTAGAGTATGCATAGGACACTGCATTCTAACATGTAAATCATTGGATTAGCGAAATTTTCCCATCCCTACTAATGGTACATTTTTAGTGTCTACCAGTTTAAATATAATAAGTTAAGTAAAATTTTAATTCGCATAGCGACCATCACCTGGAGTTACTTAGGACAACAGGAATGCTTGCAACATTTTCGAGGTTTTTTTCTTTTATTTCACACACTTCAGTCGTAAAAGTTAGGATCAACATTATGGTAAACTTTCTACTTAATTAGTTAGCATGATTGATTTCTTTATTCAAGTCTACAGGTAAATAAATACAAATTCCTGTAAAATATCTCAAGTTTCTTTGGTGAGGTGAGAGGTTTTCGACCCTTTAACAACGAGGTCTTAAGAGTTATGGACGCTAGCTATTTTTACGTTCGAGGCACGGAAACGGGGAAGGTGATAAGTCGAACATAACACGTCCGTCTAACACCTCATCGCCTCTAGGCGCGAAGGACTAAACTAGAGTGCAGTGTTTTCGTAGAAACCGTTTTTCAACGGGACTTCAAGCAATGACCCTGTTATTTTATTTGTGGAAAGTATGTGGTAAAGTCCAATTCAGGTTTCTATTATTTGGTTTCCTGATTACGGTTGATATTTTCTCAGCTACAACAACGTGAAAAAATCATTATAGCAATTTTGAGAAGCTTGGAAATCACGTTTTTAAATCATAGGGACACAGTTTCATATGTGTCACATTTTCGTAGATAAACTCATTGGAAACATTTTTAATAGTTACACAAGAAAAACACTTTCTGTACCACGTTACAGCACGCTTCACTCGTCAGGTCCACTAAGAGCCGGTAAGGGTGAAGTGAGGTGAAGGGACAACACACTCTCCATGCCCGAGCCGGGATTCGAACCCAGGACTCTCGCATTTTAGTCCGGCGCGTAATGATTACACTACGGAGGCCGGCCAAGTTACCTCGGGGTCATAAGCACTCCATTTTACTGTAATTAAATACTCAGTGACATTTTACTGTAATTAAATACTCTGTGAGTGTTTCAAAAGCTTGGACGTTGTATTAAAACATTTTATTTTTCAATGCACGCCACCTTACTGGCTGTTTCGAAGTTACTCCTCGACAATGTGTCCGTTAAAGACAAATCAACCGCCTTCTAAGTGCGTCACCGGCGATTGCCTATCGTAGCGACCATGCCTCTCCCTCCCTCCTCCTTAAATCCTTAACGTCTTAATTCGTACCGACGCAGGCACAGTTTCCCACGACACTACAAGATCATAGTGACCATGCGGATGTCAGACGTGTGTACTATCGCACCACGTTTGCATTCCGAAGCCCTGATATATCTTTAAATTAATACTCTTACAAGGAGTGCTTTGGAGCAAATATATTTTGTCCCCCCCCCCTTCCTCACACAGGTCATACTCGAATTACTCTCAAATTCATTGGAATTAATTAAAGTTACATTACACAGTTTCTGGACTATTAAACTGTGTAAAAAGTAAAATTAATTCTACGTGACAAATACGTCAGCCAGAAACATCCAGAAATATACTTGAATATCCTGGAAAATGTTTACAAAAGTGTCAAAGATATGTTACACAAGGAATGTGAAGCTGTCCAGAAACAGTATCCATTATTCCATCGTGATCTCAGACTACGTATTGAAGGACAGTTGACAGCCAGTTGTTGAAAATCAAATACATAGTGTCTCATAGGTAGAGACAGGAAAATTTCGCGGGTTCACTGACATGTAGGCTAGCCTGCAAAAATATCTGTGAACTGAAGCAAACAGCATATGCTCATTAGCTGCTTGCTGTTACAGTTGTATAGGAATGTATTAGTTATATTTTTATTATTGGCTCAGATACTTCCGGAAGGTGTCAAATAAGTCAAAGGCCAATTGCGAAAGTGACGCAAACTTACAGTTGATGGAATTCTAGCTTGTGCCAAAATAAAAGCGCAAATTTTTCAGGTCTCTACTCATAGGGTAAATAGGAATGGGTGAAATATGGAATGGCTTAATAGTGATGTAGTGTGTTGGCGTAAGATAACAGCAGTGTGTTGTTCACTTCCATGTGTCATTACGACAGAAAATGTTCAAATTGACATCCACGATGTGTTTTGCTCATGCGTATGCGAGGGTTCAAATTACTTTTTATACAATGTAATATAGTCTGCGGGATGGAGCAGCATGCAGCAGTAATGTTATAATTTACCAAATACATTTCAACACATTTACCTATCTTAACTTTCCTTGTGAGACCGGACTTTGCCTATGAGACCGGACTTGTGAGACAGACTGTATGTATTCTTGTTTAATAGTAAAAAAAGAAGAAAAATCAACTAAATATTTTTTTCCCGTGCAGAAAGTATCTATTTTGAACCGAAATGGACGAGTTCTGAAATAGTTTAAATACAACAGAACGATTACTTATCGTGGTTTTAATCTGCTAGGACCGTACAATCGGCGTACGATCCGAGGATTGGAACATACGTCTGCTTATAGAGAAAAACTATCGTTCAAGTACGGTCAGTGCACTACGGTTGGCAACGCTCATTTGCATCCCGGCAGCGTGTTTGCGGCCGTTCTTTCTGTAAAGAGGCGAGGGGAGGAAGACTTCTCGTTGTTTACGTCTGAATGTGTATTCCCTGCAGGGAACGCGTTCTAGCCTGGCTCGCTTACCCGCCTTCATGACGTCACTATAAATCATGTCAAGGTTTCGGCAGAGTAAAGGGCGCCAGCTGTCGGCAGATCGTAGCTTCCGTAGGAACATCAGCAAGCATATTTTCGGTTAAACGCAAGGGCACTGCCTCCGTACCGTAGTCGGTTAGGCGCCGGCCTACGGGGCGAAAGGTCCTGAGTTCGAATCCCAAGCAGTGCTGGATATTGTGTAGTCCCTTCACTTTATCCTCATCGGTTTGTAAGATTTTCGAGTGAAAATCGTAATCTTTTATTAGAATGAAACAGTTTTGCAGACGTTACTTGGGGTTACATTTTCCTCTTTTTTTTTTTTTTAAGGGAAATTACTGTTTTCCAAAACGACATTTCAAAGTCTGAAATTTACATGTTTTTACTTCATTCCCCCCCCCCCCCCCCCAATAAAACTGCCATTGAACATTAACACAAAATCCATTCGTCAAGTAAGTTTTAAAAAAATTTGTTGCATTTTCTTAAATACAGTGTACATACTTATGACTTGTTATGACAAGGCAGTAAGAGGATATACTCCGTAAGTATTTGTAAGATAAGTTTATTATTTTTGTAATAAATGAGAAATCTCTTAGAAAATTTTTCTCACGTATTAAAACGACGATTCCAGCATACTATTTCACATTGTTTCAATATATAAACATGATTATCTTATATACAAAAATGTTTGTTTGCCTGTTCGTATTATGTGCGTTCCTATGCCATTCATCCGATTGCTTGGGTGGGGGTTTCACAGTAAATTTAATGGGCATTGTAACGCATGCCGGAACGGCTATAGTTTTGTATAAAATTTGAATTATGATTTGTAAAATTTTGTAGTGTCAGAAATCATATTTAGTGTCTTTTAATTAGGGCCACGATTTTGTCGCGAAATTATTTTTGCCCCACTTTGTTTCAGTGTCTCTTGTGCACGTCGGCAGCTTTGCTTCATTGTTATTGGCAGCGTGTCTTTGTTCAGACACGATTCTCATTTGACTGCACCAATCATAATAAGATATTTATGACTCAGTACGTCTGTAATTTGCCGAGGCAAGTGAGAGTAATATCGTCCAATCACAGACGATCTAACAGGGCTGCAAATGTGCCTATAACACATTAAAACCAAATGTTGCAAACATTTTTCGCCATACAGTCGTGGCTATACTTATAATTGTACAGACGGTAGAGTGCTCCGTAGTAGCCAATCTTCTTTTACTTTAAGAGTGCGTGTAAGATAAATAAACACTGAAAACATAAATTGATTTCTACGCTTTTTTCGCAGCCAATATGGATAAAATTCTCAATGACAATCCTAGATAATAGTATTTGCCAACTTTATGAGTAAATATTCAAGAAACCTGCAGTTATAGATTAATGCTGTTAGCGTTGAATTATGTACCACGCACTCTTAAGGGGCACGCCTCTCTGACCATTGAACCGCGCAGCTGCGGGTTGGAAATACACGTTTTTCGAACCTTCTAAAGCGGTTTCTAAATTCACTGTTGCTATAAAATAAACACGAACTTTTCGAGGACATTTTCTAAGTGCATTAATAACAAGATTTCCGAACCCTCCAACACAGCTAAAAAATGCTTACTAGAACAGGTATGTCATAAATGTTATTGTTCGGGTAATACGAAATTACCATAATGTCCACATTGCAGCTGGATGCAAATTATCTTAAAACCAAATTAAAAGGTCAATTTTTAGAATCACATAGTTTTAGCGATACGATGGTAACACTTCGCCAGTTCAGCGCTCTGTGCGAATACCAAACTGGCACTTGGCGCGTCTACCAGTGTCGCCCATATCGTACCTTCACGGCTGAATCTCCAACTGGCGAAATAGGTCCAGGTAGGCAGCGCTCTCAAGGCTGCTCTGCGCCGAAAAATTAGTAATTTTATAATTGTACCAAACAGTGTTCGACTTTTATGCATTACGTGAATAATAATTTTCCTCAAATAAGATATTTTTCGGTACGTTACTTTTCGTACAAGCACATGTTAAAGTAGCGATTTCGTTATTTTCACTACTTACCCGAGGTAAAAACTATTCTAACAATACTAATGAAATCATTTAAAATGAAAGCAAATGCAGCAATGGTACAGAATGATACCTTCGTAATTCCACGTAAATTTTTTTAGATTAAATTTTTGAACGTATCTAAATTTTTACATACCTTTGAGTACATGTAATTTAAAAAAGCAATATTTACGTGAAATAAAAAAAAGGTGTCATTACTTACCGCCTAAAAATATACGATTGCTCTAAATTATTTCATTTTTATCGTCTGAATATTTTTTAATTGGTGTAAGTAGCGAAAATAGTCTAATCGCTACCTTGACATGCACTAATACGAAAACTATGGATCGGAAAAATATTTTGATTTTGTTTGTGGGAAATTACTATTAATATAATGTCTATTAGTTGGAAAGTGTAGAATGCCGTTAAGTAAAAAATCTCAAGGAAAGAACATGCATTTCCAGCGTGCGTACCTTTGCAGTTGTGATACAAAACTTTATTATGGCCAAGTAAAATACTATAGAGGCACGGCCGTAGAAGAACAGGTATGGACACTCGCCTGGATATTTGACCGCCTTGTTGTCTGGCTGTAGTTCACCAAGTTACCGAGAATTTTGTGTTTTATTGGCGCTTCAGTTAGGGCGGTCGGACTAAACTCCGCCCACTTCCTTTCCGCTAAGATAAACAATTTATAAAAACGTATTTTTTATCAATTTATGAAATACTTTCTTCGCTCACAAATTTAAGAAAAGGCTCCAGCAATATTTATTTACTTTATAAATTTAACAATGGAGAAAAGTGGACGGAGTTTGAGTCCGACCACCCGGAAAACAGCGTCAAAAAGTACGACATTCTCGGTAACTTGACGAACTACAGCCAAACAACAAGGGGGTCAAAACAAATGCATTGGTAGATAGGCGAGTGTCCAGACCTGTTCTTCTACGACCGTGTATAGAGGTTTGTTTCTCCCTAAGACTTTCACGCCATAACTATACTCTGTGGAAAGAGACGATAAGTAGGGCAACGGGAAATTCACGTTTTCTTTCCGACACAAGCTATAATTCCAGCAACTGCACTTTCGTGTCACTTTCGCAATTGGCCCTTGACTTATTTGACACCTTCTGGAAGTCGCTGAACCAATAACAAAAAATGTAACAAATAACATGCCCATTTTACCGTGGAAGCGAGCAGCTAATGAGCAACTGAAGTTTGCTTGAAAAAACATTCATTCTTGGAGGCTTGCCTACTGGTCAGTGAACCCGCTAATTTTTCCTGGCTCTAACGATAAGGCATGGTATGTGCCTGTTTCTCCTCCAAGTTCCCGTCCAAATGCAGGAACAACCTTCATTTGGTGAGCTTCCTTGCTATTCTGAGATTCGAATAAACTAAGTAAGGTTTAGGCAAGCAAGTTGAGAGCTTAAGTAACTGTGTATCTATCGCGATGTACAATATTTTCATCCTGCTAATACGAAAAACTTGCCATGAAATCATTCGTCCATAAACAACTTCAAGGCAGCACAATCTCACGAATCCATAAAAAAAAATCTAAACGCAGATTAAAAGCCAACTTTTGGTTGGTGACTATGCTAAAACAGTTGCGTATATAATATTACAGAGCAACATGATTTGGCCTAGTTTCATCCTCGTTTACACCTTGATGCATTGATTGTATTTTAGGCAAACCCATCTTCATACATTATTTTCCGGTACTGTTTTTACATTAACGTACTTGTAGTTAGAGACAACAATACGTTGCTTCATTTTCGCTTTTTTACAGTGTGTTTTAGTTAAGTTCTACGACGAATGGTACAAATGTAGACGAAACTGGAAGAGTTGCAAAAAACAATTCAAAACTTTTTTTTGTAACGGAAAGCCGTGCAAATAAATATAACTTGCGGAAACTTTACCCCATTTACATTATTTATCTTTTGAGCATAAATCAAAGCAGCTATCGTAAACCCGCCTTAAGTAATATTGAAAATAGTTAAACTCGTGTAGTGTGATTTATTTTGTCGGCACAAAAATGATGTAGTTTCAGTTAATTAGTTAAAGAGAATGTTTATTTAAGGAGTATTGATCCCTAACCCCATGAATTTATCTGTTTCTTCTCGATAACTTATGTTCCAGTCGATGTATCAACATTTTTGTCACGACAAGGCATATATACAAACTTAATCGATTTTCTGTAATTGCTGGAACAATAATATATTCATTATTTTGCAACGGGAAAAAGCTGAAAAGGAAAAATTGCTTTATTTACGGGAGCGACTACAGAGGACACAACATTAACAGAAACAGTGACATATGGATTCCAAAAAGAGAATGAAACAATAAACTATGCCTTGTCAGCGCGAAAAAAGTAAAACAATGTGTCTACTCCCTGATTTATAAGAAAAACCGTAAAACCGATCTGACAGGGATCAATCCGCCTTAATTTAATGAAATAACTAGATAAAACCATAGTATATGTTCAATGGAAAAATTTGTCAAATTTTTTAATAAAACTAGGAGACGGTTTCACAATAAATAAATACACACAACACACACACATAAAAAGTGTTAATTATTGACGTTTAAAACTCTCTAACACGCTGTTGAGGATGCTACGACGAGTAAAATGATACCGGACACTTGTTGTCGCAAATGCTGGGAAGTGCCTGAAAAACGGCACATAAGTTGTAGTCTGTGAGGTATGAATAACTACGTTTTAATGGCAACAACTGGTGCATTTCGTAACATTTCCCCGTTCACTCTATATCTTGTCTTGTGTGTGTAATAGCAGTCTGAACCGCAGTACTACAGAAATTTACCAGCCTGACAGTGGTAGTATGCAGATGACGCCAGCGGCATCGAACCGAAGGGGTTTCAGCTGGAGGCTAATACTTATTTATACATATCTGTAGCCCGATGAACTGTTAGATCTGCCCATTTTATGCACTGGTTAACTTTTCTAAAAATACTTTTTTACTGCACCAACACAGATTTTGAATCTCACATACCACAACTTGTGTGCCATTTTTTTAGGAACTTGAAAAATTATTCTATCAAAATTAGAAGCGAAGCGCCATGGCCCTAAGCTTTCATTGGGTATTATAGTTCGCGTAAACAAATAAATTGCGAACAAGATGAGATAGAAAACCTATAAGCCAGTTTCTTGTCAGCTGCTGACGTATGAGTTATGCGAGTAGTATTACACCAGAGACGAAACAAACTCATGCGCATAAACTGGAATTCAACATGCCCCTGCTGAATAAATAGAATGTGCTGAAAACGCTTCAGGCTTTAATACACGAATCAACAGGAAAATGATTAATTCGCTTTTGCTCTGCGAAACTGATAATGTCATTAAGTTGCAATTAGCGTTGACCTTTGTAAGCCAAGTTAATTAAAAATTCAATTAATTTTGACAGCAATTTGAGTATTTTTTATGCTTTGAAACTTAATGTTCTTTTAATTTGCGTCAGTCTGTAATCAAAACTTCCATGGTCTGTGTCTAGCTTGGAGTGATAAAACGATCGATAGCATCGTCCGCCACGTTTCTCACGCGCAAAAATCTGGGAGTGACTCGACAAGGAATCGCACCCGGGTGTCTATTCTCTAACTTCAACTCTGATTAAGATAGTTACTCGTGAATGTCTTTATATCCAGTGGCGGCTTGAGAGTAGTTGCCAGGGAGAGCACAGTTGCTGAGAACTGTACACTCCTGTGAGCGCGCCATACACCGATGACCATGAAATATCTACTGGCTGCTTTTTGTGTTGTGACCAGTCAGTAATAAGCGGCACCTAAATATCAGCGTGTCAACTAGCCCACAACACTGTACAGTTCTCTGCAACTTGTGACCGACCTGGTAACAACCCTAGAGCCATCACTGTTTATATCGTATTCTCTAACGCCTCTATTTACCAGAATCTTAATAACCTTCTTAATATACTTGGCAACACTGTAGTATGAGCATTGAAAACCTTCGTACACCTTACTAAATTATATTTTCTCACATTTGACAGCGTGTTTTCGATTACTAATTATTTTTAATATAATTTAAAATAATATAAATAATATTTATTCCTCATAGACGTTAATATTCCTCGTCGACGTCAATAAAGAGGCGGGTGATAGAAGGAACCTAGACCTACCAAATAAACCTAACTTGTATAAGCCGATTCGCAACCGTCTACAAGTTATGAATTTTTAAAGAAAATTTGGCTGTACTCTACCTTGAAAGAAACATTTGCTGATGGTGGAAAAAGTAATGGTCCATGTGGAACGAAATTTGTACACACCAAAGGTGATTAGTTTCGTTACATTAAAAAAAACATTTCATTCCATTGAGAGTATAACTACGTGGGGTAAAAAAAATTAATTTCACAAACGTTGTGTTTGGTTCTGAAAGATGCTTCTAGTTTGCACAACGTAAAAAAATATAATTCACATAAATGATCACCTGCCATTGGAAAAACTGCCCCCAAGTATGGCCAATTAATTATTAGAAATCAGTATTTTAAATCAACAAACGTCTATGCAATAAATGTGTAAACATTACGTAATTCATTAGAGCCACACAATGTAAAATCAGCTATAAGGTTGAAATTAGTATGTAAGTAAATAATTAAATGTAACCTATTGAAATAAAATATTTCACAGTGTTTGAAATTATTAAATGTATTTAGAATACAATGTTTTTAATTGGTGAGGATAAAATAAATTGTTATTAATAAAAGTGGTAATAGCCAGTTATTTCATTAAATAAAATTGATATTATCGAATTGGAAAATTGAGATAAACGATTTACATCACCAGACACCCTTACGTAGTTGCTGCTTCGTATTCACAGCTGCCGCTGTTATGTAGAGGCTAGTGCCTCGCCTCCCATCATAGCGAATTGGGTTTAATTCCTCAATAGCCTCACAGGCAGATTTTCTGCATTTTATTAACAATACCACTTCTTTGCATCCACACTATTTGTTAATATGCGGTACATCTACCACATTATGCACGATAAATGTCGTACAATATTTTGTTACTAACATTTTCGTCTCCAATTTAGCTCTGTAATAGCGTGCCCGAGCTTATTAGGGGTTTGATGCTGGATATCCTGTACAGCCGAGAAACCTTATATAAAACAAAAATGAAACGAATTAAGTGGGACGACAACAAATATGTTTCTTTTATAGTACGTTAATACACAGATTTACATTTCTCCCTTATATTTCTAACGCAGCTTAAATCAGCGTTCTATTTCAAATACGGGAAAATTATGGTAAGTGTGTTATTTGTAAGTGGTTCTTACAATGGGGGCACGTTACTAATCAAATAAGTATTTTGAACGTACACTATTACAGCAAATGGTGTCTAACAGAAAAACAGAGAATACAATTTGCCAGTTGCCAGCAAAATCCTTTTCATTGTTTACGCCTCTGTTTGTCTGCGCGTATTCTCTGGTTTTCTGTGACACGCAATTTGCTGTAATGGTGTATGACCAGAATACTTCTTAGATTAGTTACAGCAACTGTGTTTTCCAAGAGCGGTTTTTAAGTTTCACGATAGAGTGACTTACAAAAGACTATAAATATAATGGTTTCGTTCCTTCTCGAACAATATTCACGAATCAGCTCTATGCTTTGCTATGCTAATTATTAGTATTCCTCAACTTACTTGTACAAATATATTACCTACAAGGTAGGTTATTTTCTCTTACATGTAAGTTTAACACGTTTCCTTTACAACTAAAGAAATTTTACCCTTTTTTTCAGTGTATGCCACTAACAACTCACAGACGGAAGCCAGGCAAGCTATACAGGACATCCATTCAAATAAGGCAGACAATGGGTGACAGAGAACGACCATTCGAGTGTTTTCATGCAAGAACATTAGATCGTAAATGTGTTACTGAATTATTTATAATAGTATCTACACAAGCGTTCAATATAATAATTATTATTTTAAGTTGGGCGTTGCAAAATCATTTTTAAGGATTTGCCTGCATTTTCCAAAAACTTAAGATATTATTGCTGTTCGTTAGGCTACGTTACACGTAACAAAATGTTTAAAAAGCTTGGGAAGATATGTATTTTGGCAGCGTAATAATTTTGGCCTATTTCGGTCGTAGTGTTTACTGAACATAAGGGGAATGTGGAGGTAAGATGTTCGAATGACTAGAATTCTCAGTCGAGGGTGAAATCGGAACTACTGTTCATAATTCAATGATACTTTTTTTTTGCCATGTAGGTATTTTATAAGTGGACGTACAGTACTTTCATACAATACAAGGCAGTAATTAGTATGCTTTGCTTTCGAGTTAAAAATTAAAAACACTATTTAGGAAATAAGAACAGGAAACCGCAAAATGTATAAAAATGGAAAACTTTCATTTTTATAATTATCATTAATACAATATTCAGAGCTCTACGGTAATCGAATTTTAAAAATACATACATTTTAATTAGAAAATTATTTTAGCATCAGAAAACCTCTCTTGTAGAGGTTTACGGATGTTAAAATTGTTTTCAAATCATAACGCCAGTATTTCCGAATTCAATAATTATAGAGCTCGGGATGATATTATTAAACTGATAATTATAAAAATTAAAGTTTTGAATAATTTTATACGTTGTGGTTTCAAACCTTTATTTTTCTAAAAAAATATTAATATTAATTTTTAATTGAAAAAAAAAAACACCGAATTATGGCGAGTAGTTTTTTTTTTATCCTCGATTCATCTTTATAGTCATTGGCATGAAATCTCACATTTTCAATCGCCTTAAATACTCGCGCCTTTCATCCATCAAAATATTTGTATTCATTTCAAGTAGAGCCTGTTCTGCAGTCTTTATCTTATTCACTTGTTATCCACTGATGGCGCGGTGTTGTATTTCGAGTAGTGTTCTCCGCTAGAGAGTTTTATTTAATTTAAAGGGGCTTTACGTCCTATCGAAAGCGAGGTATTTAAACCTTGTTGCCAGCTTAAACAATGACAGCAACTAGAAGAGGATTAGGCCTTCGTTAAGGAACCATTCCAGGATTTTCCTTCCGAAGGAGACTAAAGACGACTTAAGAGTGTGTCACCTAAACGTACAATTTCTTGTACGTGACATAGAAAACACAAGAGACACGATAGAGACAAATAAAACAATTCATGTATTTGAAGGAAGCGAAACACGGCCCTGCAATAACATCGTCGCTTGTGGGAATAGATGGATACACATTTATTAGAAAATATACAGTAGGCGAACGTTGCAGTTGAGTCATTGGTATATACTTTCGCAATAGTTTAAATTGTAAAGTAATTGATGCAAACGATGACGAGAGTATCTGTATACTTCAGCAATTATTGGCAGAGATCAAATAAAGGCGGGACAAAGTAATCGTGACAGTGGTCTACAAACCACCTGATATCCCATACAAAGAACTAGAATTATTTGAGTTGCGCATGGAGGATGCTCTACTAGCACATGAAAATAGTATTTGTCTGGGTGATTTTTAACGTAAACTTATTGAAAAATCCCGCAACAGATGTGCAGTATTTTAATCGAATTCTGACAATCCATGGCTTTACACAAATGTTAACTGCCCCGACTAGAGTTACGCCATCTTCAGAAAATTTAATAGAACTTGTTATTGTACTAAACAAGGCCAAGGTGTCATGTGTAGGACAATGTAACCTACTTGGGTTTACTGACCATGACTTAGTTTATATTTGCTACCATTTCACAACACCCACTTCAGAGACGTTCTTACATACACATTAATACTGATTAGTTCTATAAGCAGCTGAAAAATGCAAATTATAAAAGGTCGCTGCGTTGCAATAATATTAATGAAAAAGTAAACTCCTTCAACTCTTTACTGATAGAAATATTTGACGTACATGCGGCTATTAAAAAAAAGGAACAAGGAAAAAAAAAGTTGGCCGTGGATTACACACTAAATATTAGCAAAAATGAAGGCGAGGGACAATGCGAAGAAATAGTATCAGAACACACGGCTAGAAGCAGACTTAACACAACAGATTGTGTAATAGTGTGAAATATAGGACATTCCAAGCTAATGAAGAGTAGAGCAATCAGCTGAAATTTATAAACGTGATGCAAAAAAACTTTGGTCCGATCTCCGCTACTTTAATGTAAAAACAATTGAACGATTCGAAACACCGCCGTCATTGCAACAACCAGACAAAATAAACAACTACTTTATTAGTTCCAGTCAAATTTCACAACAGTTTATAAAGGGTAAACCAAGTCATCCAGACATCAATACCAGCGCAGATACTCAACTCGATTTCAGACCAGTGCGTCAGTCGGCCGTGTGTCAAATAATTAACCTAATTATCACACAAACAGCTGCAATCGATGGAATGTATATAAACATGGTAAAACATAGTACACTCATCGTATTGTGTCCCTGCAATTACTGATATTATTAATACTTCTATTAAGAATTCAACATTTCCGGAGAAACGGAAAATTGCAAAAATTAAACGCATTGCAAAAATTAAAAACCCTACAAATTAACAAGGCCTCAGACCAATTAATATCTTGCCAGTTATTTAAAAAAATTTAGGACATATTATACACAAACACCTGTCGGAACATTTGAATACAAATTATTTGTATTTTTCAAGACAATTATGATTCGACCGCACCATAGCACCTACACCACACTACTCGACATAACTGATTATATACATATATACTTATCTACGAGTGCAATTAAGTGGTTTCAGAACTATTTAATTAGTCGTGCCCAGATAGTAGAAGTAGGTACGTAAGAAGGAATAGAAACATCAGCAATATGAGGTAACCAAGTGGGTGTACCATAAGGGTCAATACTAGTGCCTATACTGTTTTCCATATACATACGGGACTTATCACACCGTCGGAAGTACCTAAAATATCATCTGTACGCAAATTACATACAACTATACGTCTTTTGCTCTCCAAATTATTTGCTACCAACAACAGCAAAAAACAAACCAAGATCTCGAGAGACTTTATACGCGGTGTGGCGAAAACAGCTTAAATTTAAATACAAAAACATAAAAATTGGAACGAAGCAGTCCTTAAATAAATCAAGGATACACCTAAATATCTCATTAAATTACGAGATAATACCGGACGTCATCACGGTGAAGAGTTAGGGGATTAAACATGACACTAATCTAGGCTGGTCTAAACACGTGCCAGAGTTCGTTCAAACTGGGGTATTTCACACTTAAATACCTACACAAATTTAAAAACATCTTACCTACACACCTGAAGCTTAAAATCAGCGACCTTCTAGTTCTTTCGCCTTTTAACTATTGTGCCGGCCTATTTGTCGGAATAGAAAGATTTCTCGTATACAGAATTCAAAAACTAGAGAAAACATGTTTGCGATACGCATACAACTTAAAAAGAAGGGAACGTATAATGCAATATTTACAGCTCTCAGGTTGGCTTAACATAAAAGACTGCAACAATTTGCTAGACAGGTAGTTAAATTCAAAAACAGCAACTAACCAAAATATGTAATAAACAAATTGATACAGGTTGTACCTAACCAACAACATTTTACCCGCCACACAAAGAACTTACAAGTACCTTCCTATAGAATCTCACTATACAATAAGTCATTGTTCTGTATCATAACTAAATGGGGGGCTGACACGCCAGTAAAAAGAAATGCTACTCGAATGTCCAGAGGATAAAAGCAAATACGGGTCCACTAAACACAAACTTATAAAAGATCAAAATTAGTAGTGTACAATGGAGGAAACGCTTTTTACTGAAATTTATATGACAGTAATTAGACTAGAAATAAGGATTGTAACAATTATTCACTACTTTGTTATTGTTATACTATTACTTCTACAATTATTTGTCACATATTTTTTATTGTTTTGTCATTTAGTCTTAAGTTTTTTTTTCTATAATTTTTGTTCCTTGAATTGTTAATTTTGTTATGTTATTATCATATGTATGTAATTAATTATGTAATATTACACGCATTGGTTGTAAACCGGCCTATGGCTGAACCGTACGTGATTAAGCAAATAAATAAGTAAACCATGAGAAACTGGAATCAAGAAAGTCGGAGCCGAGAAAGGAACCCGGGTACTGCATACTGTATGCCTCTGAAAAGTCATTTGTATTTGATTTATGGTGTTTCATACTGCACCCTTGTTTTATGGCCACGGCCACGGCCTTAAAAAACATAGAATTTTAGCAGTGCTCTTTTTTTTTTTTTTAAATAATATTCAGCAGATATCGTAAACCCATTACACAAATGTGTAGGTAATCATTTTTCCTATGAATCTGAGTTTCCAAAACAAAAATTACATAACTTTGCCTAGGCATCAACCTGCATAAAATTTCTTCAGATCTGTAACTAGACTACATTCCACAAGTTTGGATTTCGAAAAAAAAAGAAAAAAAAAGACAAAACTATTTTCAAAAACTCTGTGGGACGATTTTATGAAATAAGCTCCATTACGAATGTTAAAAAAAAAAAAAAAAAAAAAAAAAGAGACCGTGATTTTAAGTTCGTAAAACGTCGTAGGGAGAATGCAAGGACGGCCTTTATGAATAAAGCTTTACTCGGCAGCGATGAACTTAAATGTTTAACAGCAGTAATCAATTCCAAAAATGCCGGAATTTTTATTACACAAGCACACAAGCTCGCCACGTAGATAGCTGCGGTAACGACTCCTATGTTCGTCGTCAGTGTCAGATGCAGGCAGACACAAAATACCTGTTCTTCGGTGTGAATCTCTCTTTGCTACTCGCTTTCGCAAACATTTAAAGTCGGTGCTTGGAATGTTGTTGTGACTACAACAAACTGCTGACCTCACTATCGTTTTGCGTTCCATGCTGTGTAACTTCTGTAAAAATGTAAAGAAGTTGCTGCTAATTTTGCATAAACAGAAAAAGGGCTCACCTTAAGAGTGCATTGTATACAGAATGTTGCCAAATTCCATGTCAATATTCTAGGGGAACAATCCTCACGTGTAGAGGAACAAAAAGTGTTATATGAACATAGGTCACGCGCCGTTTCTGCGCTACAATTGGCATACATGACGATAGCGTGCTGGCAGGATCATGTTGCTGTGTCACAGTTGTTCCAACAGTCTGTGTGTTAGTGGCGTAGTGTGTGGCATAGTAGCATATCATGTACCGCTGTAATGATGCCCCACAGCAACATGATCCTACCCGCGCGCTGTCAACCATACGTCATATATTGACAACTGTAGCGCAGAAACGGTGCGTTTTTGGTTGCTCCTCTACACGTGAGGATTGTTTCCTTAGAATATTGACATGGAATTTTTCAACATCCAGCATAATTCAGTGCTAAAAGCATCAGTTTAGAATTGTAGGTTTCTCGAAGGCAATTCGCAAAAATTATCAAACAGCAACATCAGATAATAGTTTTTGCCAACTTTCTGAGCATGTTTTTTTCGGGCTAACGTGTATCTGAAGAACAATCTCTGACGTCAAAATCTCGCACACTTTATTGCGGGACAAGAGATCACGCTTAACAAATGCGTCATTCAAGGTAAATGTTGGCTAATAAAGTTGGCAGTTATAATTATCAAGGATTGTTGATTTGTAGTTTTTTGTATTGACTTTCAAAAAGTGTAGATCTCAATTATCGAAATCAGCGCTTATTTATCTACCACGCCCTCTTAATGAAGCCATTTGGTGTGTTCTACCTTTCTATTTATTATCGTAAAGTACCCTACAATTCGTTGAACTTGAGCTAGCTTGGAATATGCTTACCTTGAAATAACGGTATTTTGCAATCATGGGCGGTTTTTAAATTCGTTCAACTGTAAATAATTCATAATTTTTATTTTTGTTAAATAGTGTTTTCTTTGGACGTGTTACTGACCTATCCTTTTATGAAAAAAATTCCGCTTGCATCTGTATTCTCACGATACCAGTCAAAGTCAAAATTTACATGTTACGAGGTCAGAAACACCGATAAAACAAGGATATAATAGACTAAAAAATACAGTGAATTAATATGTCACGGGGATTCTTCTAATAGTTATAAAGCATAAAATATTTTTGTAGTAAAGAAAGTAATGAAAATTAAGTAAAACAGCTATTTTTAAAATGAACTTTAAATACAAACAAAAATAGTTTTGTTATTTTATATCTTCCGGCATCAGCCTGTGTTTTTTAATACATTGGTAAATTAGTTCATTATGATATCTCCGTTCGACAAAAATTATGAAATTTAAAAGCCGTTATGGGTACACTATGCAAGATAAAAAAATTCTCATGGCGATTTGTAGTACTTGTAACGCTTACAAAATTAACACTATTTCGTACAATTGTTTAATTACGAAATTTTTACATTCACACGACATTAGGGTCACTTGAAAAAAAAAAAAAAAAAAAAGATCATACGGTGTTCACCTCGGACCTCCTAGGAGAAGTCTGAAGTTACAAGCTTGTGTTCCACCTCGCACAAAAATGTTTTGAGGGCACATACATCCCAGAACGTATAAATATGTGCAGAGCGTTAAATGTACACCTGTTATTAATAGAGGCACGAGTATTTCGCGTAATCATCTGGCAACAGCCTAGACTTCTCAGCCCTATACACGCACTGGCCGCAGTTGAAAATCCATTGGCCTGTAAGCGTGCAAGTGGGTAGCACGTGATATCGTCACGACTTGTCTTTTTATTTATTACTGGCTCGCAGTCGTCGAAGGTGAATTAAAACAGCTGTAGTCTAGTCACAGAAGGGTCTGCGATGTATACGTTATTGGCGTTCAACCTGACCTAGAATCAATACGCGAAATAATCGTGCCTCTAGTTATTAAGTATGTGTCTACTGTCATGCTAAAGTTTTCTTGGTTTCATCCTGATTCAGTGTATTCATGCTGTTAGGAAATGTACTGCATTTTTTGCTGTATTTGATGTCTGCAGGAAGATAAGATATAGTATATAATACCTTATTATTTTCTTTAAAAAAAAAAGCCACTACGAACTTTAAATAAACTTTCAATATGTCTCTAAAAATTATACTCTATAGCACAGAATTTTATACCTGGAAGTAATTCGATGATGATTGAATTTTCGGCCAGGAAAAACCTTCCATATAAAAACCTGTTAATCTGAAAAATAAATGTTTTTAAGTAATTGAATACAAAGTAAACAAAGCAGAAATTGAATGTTCCATTAATAATTATCAGAACAAGTGGTAATTAAAATAAAGCCATATGGTAAACAAGGTGGAGTTTGAGTACACATAGCATTGTGTGATACGTCCGTAAAATTACACTGGGTACTGATAAATAAAAAAAATATTACACCTAAATTTCACCGGCTATTATGAGTTATATACGTGCAAACAAATAAAGTACTTAAAACATGAATAATATTTACTTTTGCTTTTAAGTTCCTGATACCATTTTTTTACAAAATCCTTTCTACCATTTTGTATGAAAAAAAAAATCCTGCCTCTTCAGCAATATAAATATCAGAAAATGTAATTCTAGTGCATTGTTACAATTAATTAGAATTGACGTTTTCAAGCTCAGTCAATAAGGAAGAATGACAAAATCATACGCAAGAGTTGAACCAAGTTTGTTTTCATCCTATTATCAGCTCCATCACGCAATTTTTACACTAATTATTTACAGTACCTAAAATTCTTACACTAAGCAACGAAATTATCAAACGCGCTGCCGTCACATGCATTCCGATACTTTCTCCCGAATATCATCTCTCGTCGTCTCATCGCTGCCGTTTTCTCCTTCGCTGCCGTCGCCCTGTCGCTTCGCCGCTACCTTCCAAATACCTGACTAAGCGCCAAACAATCACTATCGATTCAGGCGTTGGGTGACCGAATTACAACCACCAATACACTAGCTTTATTCATTCCAGCTGTCTGTCATCGGTTTAATAATGATTTGGGATGCCCTGTTCCAAGGGCAAATAACGATATCGGTTAACTCGAATACCTGTCGTCACTTGTAATAGTAATGGACGAGGAAGGGGTGTGGTGGCCATGTATATGCTGCCAGACGCTGTCTCGTAACATCATTTTTTTTTAATGTTTAGTTCTGTGATGAAGTATTACGTTCTACCCTCATAATTTATAAAGCGTTAATTGTTTATGCACTGTCCTTGGCACGTGCTACTCGACCACAACAACTAGTCCCGCGGGAGAAAAGCGAACTATCACTGTGTTGTCCTTGACCACCGCGTGCGACTAGTGTGGCGCACCACAGCATCGACCATAATACTGTGGCACAGATAGCCGGCTCGGTTTCCGCCTCTACGTCTACACTGACAGTGTGCCATTTACTCAAGTCAGGTGCAGTACATTTATTTCCCCTCCCTGTGACGTGTCTGCCTATTACTAGCGCCATGCTTCTTCTCCTCACGGGAAGACTAATTGTTGTGGTCGAGTAGTGCCTATTACCTTTCTGCAGAGTACCACTGAATCGTTTATTAAAACTCTTCGTTAAGTTGTATAGGACGCTGTGATTAGTAAAATTATAATGGTACAGTTTGAGTTGGGAAGATCTGTGAATGCCTGATAGTAAAATCACAAATAGCGAATCGTCCGAGCCTACAGTCATGCTTTGTAATTGAGGTTGTCCAGTGTCATTGAGAAGATACGTAATAGGTACAAGACATCACTCCACGTTATATCATGTACTTGGTGAAGTATTGGGCTTAGCATACTGTTTTCAGTCATCAGTACGATTTATGCATTCATCAGTTTGCTATTATTAAAATAAATTATGTTTTGCTGGAATAATAATATTCCTCACCTACTCTAAGAAATTGGAGACAGTGATCTGACGATACGATAAGAGTTGATTATAATTTGAAAATATTTTTTATTCTTTGAATGAATTACTCTTTAAACTAAAGTCGTGAGTTTATTCATTATCAACTAATACCACGCATAACTTGACAACATATCAAAACATTTACTAATTCTCAGTAACGTGGACTTGCAGGAAAGGCTGGTGGGATCAGCATGATTGCTACTATGGTTGGAATTACGAACCTAAAAGAAAATATGTCTAAGTATTTTCCAGTCGCAGCGACAGTAACTGATCTTTACTATGTTATGGTTCTGCATTTAAACAGGTTCTGAATAGAACAGAGAAACAATAATGTTTATGCTAGGGACACTGTACTAATATATTTCTTAAATTAAAATTGTCTATATTTTCTGACAATTATCATCCTTAGTACTCAAGTCTTTGTTTTCGTATCATGCTTACAGTTTAAGACAGTATAGTGTCAAAAGTTGATAAAAACTAATAATTACTTTAAAAATTATGAGAATAAAGTGTGCACTACATCTGATACGGAAGTTTCATGACGTATTATTGACGTTAAAAAATACAGTCGAAGTTGTGCCTAGACTTCATTGATAGGCAAGTACTGCGCAACGTGTGTGTATGTTCCTTTTTTAAAGTTAAGCTTGAATTTTTTCCCTTTGGTGTATCTGGGGTATTCCAGTTCCACCATTATTAGACATTTTGCATAAGGCGAGTACATTTACAAGCACACTGTAAAGAACAAACTCAGAAGCAGTTTGACCCGTGACAAAAAAAAAAAAAAAAAGGACCATTGGCTGGAACAGGGTTGTGGGACGCCTGCAGTAATTGGATTTGCAGAGACTTTGAAGAAGAATCTCTGCCCCGTTATCACTGCCATTCCTCCCTTCCCCTTCACCTTCTACGAGGTAGGTCATGTCTGACAAAAAAAAGCCATATATTTTTCCCGTTCACATACACTTACTACGTACGGCTAATAAAGCCGTCGAGAGGAACCTTGACATAGCAGTCCTTCCTCCTTATCGTGCTCCTGTTTTCGCAAGCTACCAGTTATAACAACGTTACTCGACCAAGATTTACACTAAACCCCTCAGCCCCCAATCTCCCCCCCCCCTCCTAACTTGAATCCCGGTTCATTGGTATTCACCCAGTTTTCTTGGTTGCTATTTATCATACACGCTATCTAAAATTTGACTTCTCTGTGTTTCGAATAGTATGATAATGATTTATAAATGTGGAAATAAAGTTCCCGAAATCGGCCTTAAACGCTCCCATCCGTTTTTTTTTGTCCGTAATGAATATTAGGTTCGCTCTTTCCAGCTTCAGTCACAGTAAATTGAGAATTGCTCATTTCAACATTTCAAGTATTTTGCTGTAGGTGACATCAGCAGCCGAAGAAGACTGATTTTTTTTGCGAAGTTGGCTCCCCGCCGACTAGCGGTATGAGGGGCCCTAGATTCGAGTCTTGGATTTACAATGTAAAATATGTTGGAAATCGAACATGTATGTTGGTTAAGTAAATGTGACATGTCATATGAAAATTAATTGTATATTGCAAACGATAAAAGTTTTATTTTACAACTAGCCGTAGGAAAAAATCTTGTAAAGTTTTAAGAGATAATATTCAATTTCCTATAACTTTTCACAAATATAAAAATGTTAAATCACAGACATAGCACTCATATAGGAAACCGTCAATCTCGTACTGAAATCACCAGACTTGCATAACATTTTCAAACATTCGTACTTACAGTATGTTGTCTAATTACATGCCAATGTTTTCTAGAGCAATCCTCAAATTTAGAAGAGCAAAAAAATATCACTTGACTCTAGCTCCGAAAATGCACAATTTCTGCACTGCAGTTAACAGTACATGACGTAAAGTTCATAGCATATGGACTGGGTTATTTTTATATGGAATGCCGTTGCAGCTATTATTAGCAATTATATACCCGACGAGTCTTATTTAATTATACGGTAGGTAATGTCTATGTAGTATTCAACGAGACTTGTAGTACAGTAACAGATATTTTTCGGACCTATGTTCACATTACGTTGTTTGTACCTCTAGACGTGAGAGTTGATCCTTCAAGATATTTGTAACACGCCCATATGGTCGCCTCTATGATTTATTAGGTATATTTAATAGCCATCAGTGTCAACCAAATATCATAAATCCATATGTATTAATAACTATGTCTTGCGACCACTCGGACCCCTCGCCATTACGTCAGGATCACATTGAAATAGTTTTCATTAAGGTACCATAACTGTACCAAGTTTTATGCAGAAAAAATAAGAAATTGTACACTTTGCGTCTTTGTGAAAACGAGAAAGAGGAGCAGGTGCAGAGAGAGTCTGGGCCTCGCCCTCACCCACGCTCAAGCAAACCCCCTAGCTGCTGAACAGGAGGGGATCCAGCCAATAGTTTTGTAAGTTGTCGTTGTATTTTATTTATTCAGTAATCAAGAAATCATAAATGTTAACAAGCAAGGAACCGGTTTATGCAAATGGATGTAGATAGCAAATATAAATTAAGGAATTACTTTATAAATACGGTTCTGGCCGGAATTGTTGTCCTCAAGAGGCGGGAGCCAGCGGTTGACAGCTGGCTTCTGATTGGCTGAAATCGAACCGGAGCTTGAGGGTCAAGTGACCGAGGGGTTTTGGCGCGAATGAGAAGCCAAGCGAAGCTGCGGTAACGGTGGTGAGGTAGACGTCGTTGGGCCACGAAAGCCAGCGCACCAGGGTGCTGCCGCCGGGCGTCGGAGTTAGGCGTTGAGACGCCTTAGAGGAACATACATTCGTCGACGAGCCACGAAAGACGTCAGCGAGGGATGGAGAACGGCGCGTTGGGTTGCCGCCGACGGGCGTCGAACTGGGCGTTGGGACGCGAGTGAGATTATGACTTCGTCGAGCCGCGGAGTATTGTGGGCCCAGATGCCATCAGTATCGTCGTTTATTTGGGGCGTCAGGATGCCATTGATTAAGATATTGTCAAGTCAGGAAGTACGTCGGGCCGAGAAACCTACGATTGGTAACTGTAGAGACATTGTAAGATGAGGCATTTTATGTTTTAAGTAGTTGTCGGGGTCTCCGTGCACGCGACTGTTATTCTTAAGAGCCGTACTGACAATTCTGCGATAATAACGGTACGCCCCGATAGGACAGCAACGACGTGCTACCCGGGAAAAAGACTTGCAAACTTTTTCATTACAATACCCTAGTGCCCAGAACTTAAACGTTTTCAAAAAATAGTTTTTACTACATGTATCATTAATTTTTCTTTGAAAATATAAGGCTATGTAATAAAAACGATTTTCAACGCGTATTCAGATTGAAGATATCTGCTCCAATTTGGAATTTAAAAAAAGAATATTTGCAAAAAAAAATACAATGTAAGTAGATTCCCGCGGCCTTGAAATCACTTGGGTCACAAACAAGTGGATAACGTTTCCTCGACAACATCTACGAAACACTGTCCCCAGTGGTCGCGCCGTTAGAATAGCACTTCCCCCATGACCAAAGATACCCCAGCATTCGCCTGGAGTGTTATCTAAAACCGAGATCTCAGGCAAAAATATAGTTGACAAGAAGACGGTTGAAGTGGGCATGGAATTTCGTGAGGGCTGATATTATATTATTATTGGCTGTGTGCGCAGTAAAGCAAATTATGACCGCGTTACAAATGGTAATTTAGTACAGTTAGGTTGAAATGACGTCGATTACACTTATCAGTCTACCAAACGCGCTATATTTCAAGTAGCCTAAAATATTTCCGCGTCACGCAATCTTAAGTAACATTTAAATATTTAACAAGTTTCCAATACCGATAGCTCGATGGTTCAGTTCAAAAGGAAAAAAAAATCCCTTTTTTAAGCTTAATTCATTAGATAGGTTTGTCATGCTCTTAAAAATGCAGTAGTAAACGTATTTGGTTGATATCTTTAGGAGTGAAAGAACACAGGCAGCTACTTAAGATTGTAAAGGAGTACACCTTCGGTAAAATTATTGAAATAAAAATAAAATTGTTGTTCTTTTATATTAAAAATAATTAAGGGCTATACTACTATAATAACTGAATCTACACGTTTTTTCTCTTTTGAGCTTGATAGGGTGTAATTTTGTCCATAAATTGGTGTACGTAACTTGAAAATAAAATTATTGTTTTAATTTTTTTTACTTTTTGAACTTGGCCCTCGAGCTTTTCATAATACGTTGTGATATTTTTCACAATCCGTATTCTTAATAATATAAAACCCAATATTTTAACATTGTTGGATATTAATTGCCATACCCTATACTTACACTTTTGCATTTTCTGGAAGAAAACAAGCTATATTTTCTTATTTTAAAACACAATTCAGAGACTATTAAAAAAGGTGTTGGTGAGTTCAGAGGGTTGGCTCTTTAACAAGGTGGTCTTAAGAGCTAATAAAGGTGAAGTGAATTGGCAATACAATAGCCATGCCCGAGCCAGGATTCGAACCCACGACCTCTTACACCGTAGACAGGCGCCTAACAGACTACGCTAAGGAGGCCGGCTTAAAAAAAGTAGGAGAGTACTGTTATGATTTCCAGGTGCCTCGCCTGGATGACGGTCTAACGACGACGACAGCGCAATTAGGCCAGTGGTTGCACAAGGCGAGGGCCTCAGCGATTCTCACCACCTGCACTGAAGTGTGGCAATATAATGCAAAGTATCGGGAGAATCGGGGTCTGTCTCCTTGAAGCCTTCCATTCGTCACCAGCTCGTCAGGATGGTCCTGAGTCGAGACCCACGGCGTGCCGCCGTCCGTCAATAGCCGAGAACATTCATCATCAGCTTCCGGCACATCATGTTACGGTGAGGTATAAGGTGTCCGAAGGTTTACCCATCGTATAGTAAAGTATTAATGTAGCTAACAAAACAGTCGCTCCTCTTCTATCTAAATTATGTAATATAATCTTGTAGTATTCTGTTACTAAACCATGTAGAGTAAAGCCACCGTAATTAGATTAACATATTTCATTTAACCGTACCCCTCACCCTTAACCACTTAACTAGTTTAAGTATAAAGTGCCTAAATTTGACTACAGCCACTCAACAACACTTTAACTTATGTGTAAACCAGATTAAAACAACAGTGTCAAAACAGAAGAAAACGTAAAAAAAGAGGCATAATTCTACCTGAAAAGTTAGTAAAAGTGGAAAGTTGAGCATATGCTATTCACGGTAAAATGAGAACCGTTTAAATATTAACAATAATAATATCGTAATCTTAGACGTTAATTGCAGTTAATATATTCACTGCGTTTATTCCCTACGTGGTCACACATATCTACGCAAACAAATGACAAGGAAAGAATGAAATATATAGATTAGCTGAAATTAAGGTTAACTCTGCTACGTGCTAGAAATTTCAATGCTAAAAGTTTGGCACAGGGAAAATTTTCTGCCGCTGAAGCGCTGGTATCGGTAAGAAGTGTAGACTGCCCAACCACAGAGCTTTCCTGAATTTTAAGTTACATTAAGTCGATAATTTAAAACTCTAAATTGGTTTCTTTCCAAATCAAAACTATGTTAAATTACTTCTGAACTTTCCAAGTCTATTTACACTTTATTTTACTACGGTTTTATGTTTTTCTGGCCCCTTAACGATATCAGCGAAACTAGTGGCAGAAATTTTCCCTATGCCAAACTCTCCCGTAGAAAAACACATTTTCTTTCTAACCTGTAGCGGAATTAACCTTAGCTGAAAAGAAGAAACGGCATTGTTTTAAGTGTACTCGTCTTACTTTTACAAAAAAAAAAAAAAAATTGACACCCTTCATCAAATTACAGTTCTAGTGACGCATGATTTCCCGCGAAAAGATTTTTGCACAACTTTGTTTCGATGCCTAACGACTTCGTAGTTAATGTCGGAGTGTCTTTGCGTAGAGGCGTCACTTATTAGACTTTGCCAATCAGAACAAGGTTACTGCCACACTACACCGTCTGAGATTAGCCGGTAGAACCTCATAAACGTTGAAAGTCAAAAACCATTATAGACCCCGAAGCAGAGCTGCAGGTTGTTATGATATTGCTTGGCAAGCCGGACAGCGAGAGAGGTTCGGGCTGCAACTAGGCCAGCATTGGGAAACCACGGAAGACAGCAACTCACCTCACCTTCCTCGTAGTGGCGCAATGATGAGGACAAGCACGCCGATGTGACGTCTTGTTACCAAGTAGACAGGGTCTGTCGTCCGCCAGCACTCATCCGTTCTACAGCAGCCCAGCTCTCCTCCGGGGCTCGGGGGTCGAGACCCGGCGGAGGCGTGCTCGTTCGTCGATGCCGTCCACCTCGTCAATCCAGCTTTCGGTAAGGTCGTCAGATATAGTTATGTGGCAGCAACCCTCAACTAAACATAATATATTAATAATCAGTAATACTGCGCTCCCCTCCTAAATTAATAAAACACATTGTAACCGTCTTTGTATTCAGAATACCTGCCATTGTAATAGAGTAAATGCCCGTTTAATCATAAATGTCTGAGTCATTTAACCCTAAACAACATCTTAATAAACCTACAGTGTCGCTACCATCTGACTGAAACCCCTCAAATAATAACTTTGTAACAGCAACCACATAATAAACCTACAAATATATTAGTTTTATTACAAGGTGTGCACATAAGGCATTGAAAGAACGTGAAGCAAAAAAAATATTGTTGCTGAACTCAGGAGTTCTTATTCATTTGTAATATGGCTTCATATTACGAATGTGGACTAAACGTATCGTAGTGCGGGGATGGCCGGGGCGCTCAATTCAACAGTTGCAAGTCCGGGCACATTAGCGCCATTGTCGGAGGACAGTTGTGCTTAACTGCGTCTGCGGTGACACCGCAGTTACACCCGTTGTTGGACCCGCTACGTCAGCATTACATCACGCGACGTTGTACGTCGAACAACTCTCAGGGGTTGCAATGGTTGGGCCGCAAAACTTCCCCGATCACACTGGCGACGGGTAAGTGTCACACTAGTTCACTCGCCGTTAAGGGCCTGGGGCCGACTTTCTACCTGTTTGACAATAATTATTTTTTTAAAATCACAAATGAGAGTCGATATCGTAAAATCGCTTCGTAACTTCATGTTCTAAAAAACATTTATTCAACACCATAGACCTGTACATCACATAGAGTCTGCTTGTCCTATTCTTTGATCCACTCCTCTACTTCAACGGCCTCTATAAAGTATCCCAGACATGAACTTATACCATGTTACTCCTTTTATCTTTACAATAAAAACCTTAACATATACACACACCACGATTCACTAATAAATAAAAAAACATACTAATTAACGTGTCACGCTTTCATTTACAATGAAATATACTTCACACTAGACTGTACACTTTTACATTTGAAAATCCTTAAATCTGTTCGGCATCCTGATTACACGTTCACTTCTACTTATACCTTTAATATTACTTTCATTCATCCTCTGATCCTGTTAAACATTCTGTGGTTCTTTAGAACCCCCAGTTTCCTTTAACTCATTATCATTTAGTTTATTTTCAATTTCATCCTCCTCATCGTCCTGCCTTCTGACCTCAGTTTCAATTTTAATTTTCCTTCAATGAATAGAATCAAGCCTAACTATATTACCTTTTTTATTAACCACAAAATATGACCTTAGATTATTATGTTTCTTTATTACTTTCCATTGTTCCCATATTTTACCTGTTATAATCAGGACATTATCACTGGGTCCAAATACTCTTTCTTTAACTGCTGATTTATCAAAATGAATTTTTACTTTTTGTTACTTTTCCTTTAACTGATCCCTACAATTTTGTATACAAGGTTGCAACTGAGATATTGCAGTATGTAATTTTGTTCTCAACTTTCTATACATTAATAATTGGGATGGTGAAACCTCCAACCCTGATACAGGAAGGTTGCGATATGCTAGCAACGCAGAAGCTAGATCCAGTGGCGTCGCGTGGAGTGTTCCAAGGTGTGCGGTGCCCAGCAGTGACTATACACAACACTGAGTTGTCTGAGGAACTATTTGACTTGTATTGTCAGGAACACTCCATAGCCAGTAGCGTACAAGAGGCAAGGTAGGAATTATCCTATAATATATACACCTTGGTCTCTGCAACAACACAACTGCTCAAAGCTTATAGTCGCTTGTAATACCACACGCCTTGGAACACAGCTACGCTACGCCACTGGCTAGATCATAACCGCTATTTTGTATTTTCCGTAATATTGATTTTTCTATACCCACTGCTTTTTCAGCCATACCAATGGCTTGTGGGCATCTTGGGCTTAAATTATTTATGTCAAAATTCCAGCTACTTGCAAATGCTTTAAACTCATACCCTGAAATTGGGATATTATCAGCCTGCATTGTTTTCGGTATGCCATGTGTGGATAATACTATTTTAAGTTTCTTTGTACACTCAAAAGCATTTTAATATACTATAGGTACAATTTCTATCAATTTTGTCAGGTAATCTATAAGAACTAAATAACTACTATTTCCAAAATCAATCAAATCTACACCCACCATTTCAAATGGGAGTTTAGGAACTTCATGTATTATCAATGTTTGTTTAACATTTGCCCTTCTATAGATTTCACATGCTTGACAACTCTCTAGGATATCCTCCACTGACTTCTTCAAACCTGGCCAATAAAATATCTGCTGCAGTCTTTTTTAATTTCTCTTGCCATAAGTGTGGTTCGTGTGTTAAATTTGTCATTTCTCTCCTAAGACAACAAGGTGGAATTATTTTGTCACCCCAAAACAATACTTCATTATAATAAGTAATTTCATTTCTAATATTCAAAAAGTATTTAACATTTTCATTCACAGTATTACTTTTATTGTTAGGCCAACCTTGCAATACATAATGACACACAATTTTCAGTCCCTCATCTTTTTTTGTCTCCTCCTGAAATTGTTTTATCCTAGCTTCACTCGTAGACACACCTGTTCTTAAACTATGCACAACCTCTGTAATAGAATCATCATAACTACCATTTTCATGTACATTATCACAGGCGCTTGATAACAAACTAGCCACCCACATTTTTGTTCTTGGAACGTATACAATATTTAAAATATACCTTGATAGGTTTAGTTTTAATCGTTGTAGTCTAGATGTTATTTTATGTACATCTTTACTCACAACATTAACAATATATATATGATCTGTTTGCACAGTTATTTATAACCCATAAATGAACTAATGAATTTATTTAATGCAAAACATATTGCCAAATATTCTTTCTCTATTTGCGGATATTTTTCTTCCGTCTCAGAAAGCGCCCTGGAAGCAAATGCTACTGGCTGATTTTTCTGTAATAAACACGCTCCTAATGATAATTGTGAGGGCAACTGCCTGTACTACAAAAGGTAATGTGTTATCAAATATTTTTAGAACAGGAGCCTCACTAATCTTCCTCTTAACCCTCTGAAATGCCGCAACATGTTCTGGACCCCACTGCCAGTCCACATATTTTTTTATTAAGTCCCTCAAAGGTTTATGTTAATTCAGATACATTGGAAATAAACTTTTCTAGGTAATTAACCATTCCTTACACACGCAAAAAGGATCTTTCAACTTTAAGATACATTTAACTTGTTCTCCATCTGCATCAAAAATTCTTCCGAGATACTTCACTTGCTTTACCTTATATTGTAATTTATTGGGGTTAAACTTAACAGTATACTGTTTAGCCTTATCCAATACGGTTATCAAAACCTTACCATGTTCTACCTCACTTGCTGCTGCTATTTTCATATCATCTAAATACATACCAACTCCTTCAATGTCTCCAAATATTTTAGTGTTGTACCTCTGGAAAACTTCTGGTGCAGATGAGACAACCATAGGTAACCTTTCGAATCTATATTTTCCAAATGGAGTGATGAAACAGCACAAATTTTTACTATCTCCTTCAAGCTCAATTTGGTGAAAACCATCTTTCATATCAATCACAGTGAACGATTGTTTGCCTGTAAACTTATAACTAAGTTCCTCAACTGTAGGAATGGGAAAACTTTCTGTCTTTATACCTGTATTAAGATAATACGGATCTAAACAAATCCTAAGGGTTTTATCAATTTTTTCCACTATTACAATATTATACACCCAATCAGTTACTTTTTCGACCTTAGCTATTATAACTCTACATTAAAACATCTCTAAAGTTCCTTTGAGTTTGATTTTAATTGTTTCAGGTATTCTTCTATTATGATTCACTACTGGAGTCACATTTTCCTTCATATAATTTTTATATCTCCCTGGATATGTCCTTATCCCTTCAAAGAAATCTTTATTTGTCTTTAAAAATTCCTTTTTGGTACTGACACTAACAACTGAATTAATTACCTTACTATTTACAGTTTCATCATGACCTAAATTAGTTTCACTGCCAACCTTACTTATTAGGTTCCGTTTCACACGTGCATTTAAACCAAATAGAAGCATTGCATTAATATCAACAATTATGAATCTTATTTTGTACTCTCAACCCTTGACTGTACAGTTAATTATTATACTCCCCACTTCTTTTGTTTTCTCATTATTATAACTAATAACATTAATATTACATTCTGACACTTTTGTCATTGACAAGCCTATTTCTTGAACATTCCTTAATGGTAACACATTACTTACAGCATCTGTATCAAGTTTACATTCTAACGTCTGTTTGTTGATAATTACAGTTTCTATCCACTGACTTTCCTTGCCATCTATACTATAGCTCCTATGTAAAAATCTTCAACTATACAATCAGCTATTACACTATCATCTTACCTGCCTGATCTTGTTTTGCAACACACAGCAAAATGGTTCATCATTCTTCATTTATTACAAATTTTTCCAAGTGCAAAATATTTACCCCAACCATGAACTCTGTCTCGCTTTTTACACTTATCTTTTCCACAACTATAAACATTCAACGAATCACTTGTATTTTATTCGCCTCTAACTAATGATGCTACTTCTGTATTTGCACACGCCGTCATTACTGCAGGAACTTCGGGTTCTCTCTTCAAAATATTTTGCTGCGACTTACTAAGCTCGGCCAGCTTACACATTTCAACAGCTTTGTCTAACTTAATGTTATTTTCTCGTAACAACTGCTGCTGCACACTTGTATCCAAAATCGCGATAATATTTCTATCCCTAATTAACGACTCCTCTTGCTCCCCAAAATCACAGTTTACAGCAATTTTTTTAAAATAGCTTAAAAATTATTAAATGATTCGCCTTCCCTTTGCACTGTCGTAAATAACTTGTGTCTCTCAATTACAGCATTCACTTTTGGCTTTATATAGTCTTCAAATGCTTTAAAAATAATTTTTAATGTCACCTTAGACATGTCCATTTTAAACCCATTGTAAATATCCAATGATTCGTCCCCTATACAGTTCAAAAACATAGCCACTTTCTTACCTTCCACTGCAGTGTCATTTCCCGAAGCGACCAGAAATATCTGGAATTTTTGTTCAAAACTTTTAAAATTGTTCAATGCATTTTCGTCCAGCACTAAACCATTTGGTGGTTTCCAGTTATCCATCGTTGACAGCTATATTTACTCTTCAAAATATTGCCCAGACTTCTGACACCATGTTTCGTGTTCTAAAAAACATTTATTCAATTCCATAGACCTGTAAATCACAGTGGCCACATAGATTCCGCTTGTCCTATTCTTTGATCAACTCCTCTACCTAAATGGCCTCTATGAAGTCTCATAGCCATGAACTTATACCATGTTACAACTTTGTCATGACTTATTTAAACTACATACTCTGATTTTGTCGATACAGTAGACAGCATGATAGTAGCTAACTAGCTGATTAACGAAATTTCCTTATAATTGATAAATTAGCTCATATCTATATATTGTTTTCTCGAAAAGTTATAATACAAAGTAATATCCTATTTGCAACAAAGTTACAAATCAATTTTACAATACCGGCTCTCATATGGGTTTAAAAAAAGATTTCGCTCGAAAGCCGAGGAACTCGGGACCGTACCCAAAGTCTAGACTGTAAAGAACACTAGAAGTCTTCGCATGGCGCATAGACAGTCATTTAGCGTGTCACGAGTATTTCCTTTCTTTTCTTTTTTTACGAAACGAACACAAGCTTGAAACTACTCTTCTATAATTTTAGAAAAATTCAGCGCGCTTGTCAGAAAAACGCGATTGTCGGACTTTCCAAAATCGCTAAACACCGTTTTATTTAGACTGCTGTAACTTTGGAAATACCATCTGAAATCGTAAAGCATAAAACGAAATGCGTACGATTTCCATTACTTCACACTATCCAAAAATAAAATATTAGTGCTACCGCTCAAAGTCCCCTGCAATACAGAGTAACCTACAACGAAATCTTGCATGTCAGCCTGGCGCACTGTGAGTAGGGACGATATATTTTTCGTCAAGCGTGGTACTGTGGCTTTTATCGCTCCGCTGTTCCCAAGTCTTAAACGCAGAAATTTGAAACCGGTACACTCCCCTCTTAACACACATATCTAGTAATTGTGGTAAGAACGTATTAGATAAAAACACAAGTACCAAAGGTCACGGCAATAAGCTTAGTAACAAGGGGTAGAAAGTTGGCTGCTATTATTGCGAAGACATTTGTGTTGACACATTTGGCGGCATGTATTAAAAAATAAAAGTTAATTTTTTATTATTTTGCAAACTTTCACTCGCGGCTTTGCTCGCGTGTAATTTGGCCCACGAAAATAGGCCACATTTGGAACACTTAGGAAGTTGATTTAGTACACCTCGGTTCGGGCCTTTGGTCCTCGCCGTCGCACATGCGTTGACGTCTTCTAAGTTTAACCTTCGGCCCTCTTTATGTTTCTGCGACCTGGGGCCCCCCCATCGCAGCGTCATCTAGTGGAGTTATCGAGGAGTATGTATCGTGAAAATATTCTCCGTGTTCAAATATATATCTGTACCAATTTTCATTGTTGCCGGAATATTCATTGCTGCTGGAAGTTATAATATTAGTATTTATGTATAGCCTATATATATTTTTTTTTTCGTGAATTTTTCCAATATTTTTTTAGTTATTCTGTTATTTGGGGCTGAGTCGAATCCAAAAAATCAGAGACCATTAAATTTGGTCTAGCCGTTCTTGAGTTATAAACTGTGTAACTAAACCGACTTAGTTTTATGTATATACAATGTATAAAAAAATATATATAATAAGATTGATAAAAAAAGCGTTTTAAAAGCACTTCAAAATGTTTTCTACATAATTGTTTTCATTTCTGCTGTAGCAATTGAGTCTCTTCAAAAAGTACGACACCAACTCTCTTCAAAATCAAAAACATGACTGTTGCTTTTCTGTACAACCAGGTACAACACTAGCTCTTTACTCTCTGCGGATTTATTCTCTTGTGTGACAACGAAGTATCCCTTTCAAGGCTTATTGCTGGCCCACGGCCGTAGAAGAACAGGTCTGGACACTCGCCTGGAAACTTGACCCCCTTGTTGTTTGGCTGTAGTTCACCAAGTTACCGAGAATATTGTGTTTTATTGGCGCTGATGTTACGGCGGTCGGACTAAACTCCGCCCACTTCCTTTCCGCTAAGATAAACAATTTATCAAAACGTATTTTTTATGAATTTATGAAATACTTTCTTCGTTCACAAATTTAAGAAAAGGCTCCAGCAATCTTTATTTACTTTATAAATTTAACAATGAAAAAAAGTGGGCGGAGTTTGAGTCCGACCGCCCGGAAAACAGCGCCAAAAAGTGCGACATTCTCGGTAACTTGACGAACTGCAGCCAAACAACAAGGGGGTCAAGCAAAATACATTGTTAGATAGGCGAGTGTCCAGACCTGTTCTTCTACGACCGTGTGCTGGCCTAACCTTCTACAAAATATTAGTGTTTAGCAAAAGTTGAATCGAATCCAACTCCTCTTGGAGCCGCGGTGGCCGAGAGGTCAGACCTCTCGCCTCCCACCAAGGCGATCCGGGTTCGATTCCCGGCGGGGCCGGTCCTCGCATTTTCGCATGTGGGAATCGTGCCGGACGATGCCGCTGGCCGGCGGGTTTTCTCGGGGATCTCCCGTTTCCCCCGCCCGTTCATTCCGGCATTGTTCCATACATCAGATCACCCCTCACCAGCGCTGAAGACATCGATGTTAAGCGCTGACCAAAATCTCTCACTCACTCCAACTCAATTTAAATACTAAAATTTTCTTTGCGTATTTGCTCATATCTGTTTACGAATGTATCTAGTCAGACTAAAGTATACGCAGGTTGACTTTTGTGTTGAATACCGTGTCAAATGCTTATAGTCCTTCGTTACTCAGCATTTAGGACCCTGTCTACCTCATAGTCAAGGAAAATACTGTTAAACGAATAAAAATGCAGGGGATAGTTTTCAATCGCTGTTTGCGAGTGTTTTCAGTGCATAAAAAGGTTTTTTCTCACAATTTTCACGATATTGAAAAAAAAAAAAAAAAGGCCTAATAGATCCTTTAGCAATATCCGCGACACCTAGATGAATTAAATGTCAATGGTGGCGTATATGTATCTTCATATATGTATCTTCAACACGTACTGAGCCACATCGACAATGATTTAATATGTAAAACCCTATGCATGCTCCCGCCGTGGTTCTGAGGTAGGCAGCTCCCTTAAGGTTCTCAATAACATGCGCTTGAAATAAATACTTCGCAGCGAGTTGCGATTATTTATTTTCTGATGAAACTACTTAAGTTGCAATACATTTGTTTCCCTACGAAAAGAAAACACACTTCAAATAATGTTTCTATACGTTTCTAAATTCGGAACGCAGTTTAGAAACATGTTTTTCGTCCTTAAAACTAATAAAAATGACTATTTCAGACTGAGAAAAACTAACAGGATTCGATAAACACAGATAGAAAGATTTGGTGGATTCTGAACTAAATGTGTCACACATAAAATAATGGCACCGCTTATAGTCGCAAAGGAATATGATTAATAGTAAAGCACTGCGTGCCAGTTAAGTGGTTCGTGCGTTGAGGTGCTACTGTATTAAATAGTCAGGAAAGCGGCACCCTTAGCACTGCCTCACAAACCCTCCCACACAAACGCAGTCTTTATAGATATGCACCTTAACCCCGAGCCAGAATATAACTGTGTACTGAGGACCCACGCACATTCTAATAAAAGTTCTCAAGTTAGTATGAAATATGAAGCAGTTGCCGGACAGTAAAAAGAAGCTTTTTTTTTTATCAAATATGTTTGAAAGAAAAAATATTAATTATACATTTGTACCAAACATTCTTCGATTAGTCAACATCAAAATGAAATAACGTTCCTCCCAAATAAAACATTTTTTAATTTCATTGTTTTTCGTGTAAGAGCGCATATCAGAGTTTCAAATTTCCTCTTTCTGCTCACAGAAATAGTAAAGCCTATCTTAGCCACAGAAACTAGGTTATTCACAAATAAGCTAAGAACACTCAGCTTTTGCAGGAAATCATTTAATTAAACAGAGAATAGTTAAAGTTTATTTCTTAAAATCTTTAAAATAGGCTACAATTAAAAAGTAATACACAAGATTTTCTTCATTCAAACATAAAGTTACACTGAAGCAGCTAATTTATTTTACCTTTAATGTATATTATTTAGAGATTAGGATAGATTTTACTTCTTGTACAAAAATAAAACAGAAAAATACGACTTTGACAACAGCTTGTACGTAAAATAATAAGTATATACTTTTTTTTTAAATTATGACAACTGTTAACTAAATGACAGAAGGTTGATCAACATTTGATACAAATTACGAATATTTACTTTCATCATCTAAAAAACATTCGACATTAATCCCCTATGTCTTATGGGCAGTTATTAATTTACGTTAGCTCGCTTTAACTTTCTAGCGTCAGTGTTTCTAGCGTCATTCGTTTGTTTGCTGAACAAAGAGTGTACTGAGAAAAAGAAGCGAATATTATATACTTATATATGTATGCATGTACGTTTGTATGAATGTGTGTGTGTGTTTGTACTTAGTCCAGTATACGTGCCGCATGGTACGTCCAACCTTTTATAAACGCATATTTTGGCAAATGTCGTAGAAAAATATTGTATCTTTAGTTCACTAGCAATAATTTTAAATAAATATATTACTATTTTCTATTTAATTTTAAACAATTGTACAGCACGAACTGTATTATTTTCAGTGCCTCTTGGGTCATTCCATGGAAAATCACCCAATTTCAATTATTTTGGTTGCTGACCCATTTTGAAAAAATTTGAAATTTTGTCACACATAATGTATATATTTCAACAGTGCAAACCCAAAGTTATTGATTTTTATCTGCCCTCATTTTGATTTTACAGAACAAAATGGCCGGTACCGTGTACCAAAATTTACATTTTCAAGGGTTTTTGTATTGTTTAATATCTTGATATCTATAAAAGATACAAAGTCATGTGTTATCTCATTGCAAAGAGGAGACTGAGGGCTATAAATAATG